>CAJGYO010000498.1:0-48127 GCA_904845875.1 Miscanthus lutarioriparius | reverse complement strand
GATGTGAGATTTTGAGGAGGCTAATCGTGGTGAAAGGAGGCAAAAGAACAAGGCAAGGTCAGTTTCACCCTAGATCTATTGCTGCCCCCTCTTCTCTTACCCATCTACATGGTCACTATAATTTTTTTGGGGTGTGGCCTGCTTGGTGTGGCTTGATCTTCACAACAGCCAATTATTGTGCCCTTTCATCTAGCAGACATGTAAATGTAGTCCACAATAGCTTCACAGTTACTTCTCACGTCATTTTTTTGGTCACAGATTACTCCATGAAGTACCTGTAGTGTTGTATTGCAAATCTAGATGGGTTAATTTGTGTTTGTCTATTTTTAGATAAAAAATGTTGCAGGTCCCTTCCATCTAGCAGACATGTAAGATGTAGTCCAGAATAGCTTCACAGTTATTGCTTACATGATTTTTTTGTGGTCATAGATTCGTCCATGAACTGCCTGTAATGTTGTATTACAAATCTAGATGAGTTCATTTGTGTTTGGCTATTTTTAGATAAAAATGATTCTAGGTTTATACCAAAAAACTGGATAGCTCATTTATATTTGCGCACCCAAAGTGATTTGATGTTTAGCGAAATGAAATTTGGGGGTGGTTGCTGGAGGTTCGGCTCGCACTTTTTTTTTTTTGCTATTGGCTATACCATCTGCTACATGCAGGCCTTCTTTTTCAAAAGTCCCATTTCCAACCTTATTTCTATATGGTCAGGTCTGTGCTCTTTTATAACCATTTGCTTATTTTTGGATGATAAACCATAATTTATGCATTCGAAATAAAGCATGACACGGTAACTGTTTCCCTATTCATTGGTGTCAATTTCAACATAATCTCAATGCCTTACCTGTTCTTTTTTCCCCGTGCAGAGGACCAGTGGAGGTGCATCCTGAGGACCAAAGGAGCATAGGAGAGAGGAATTGTTGTGGATTCATAAAAGATGGTGGACGGACGACCAGCTTGGCTTCCAGATGGGTGAGTGTCCCTTTTCTTCCTCAAATGCATACATTAGTTCCATGTTTCCAGATGGGAGGAATTGAACTGCATAGATGTTAGTAAATCGTATTTGTTCATGTGTAGGAATGACATCGAGACCAGTTTCAATCTAGAAATCAGGATAATTAGTCCAACTATGCGAGGACCATGGTATGGCATTAATAAAGTTGTTGATTCAGACACCACAAATTTTAAAGACCTTGTTGATGAAATTCTGGATCAGTTTCCTTGCGGGTATGGTGATGTAGTGAAGTTGTTCTATTTCTGTGCTGATAGCAAGTCCAACATACAAATTCATTCAGACCAAGAGTTAATGCATATGTTTGCGAAACATATGAGCTCCAAGTGTTGTTGCATGTCAATTGCATATCATAAACCTGATGTTGATCCACCAGAAATCCCACTATGGGACAATGTTGACATCCCATGCACCCCATCAATGCCAGCCCCTAGCTATGTAGAACCTAGCAAAGCAACCCAAACTGGGACTGCTACAGAACCAGATGATGACATGGTAGATGCTGATGATACTTATCTTAAGAATCCTGAACCAGAGAATGAACATGTGGGGGTTGATGAGGAGGGTTTATACCTTGACATAGTACTTGCTTCTCATGCAAATGTTGACACAACTGACAAAAAGGATGAAGATTATGATTCAGGTTCAAACTCTGAATCTGATTCTATGTCTGACTCCGATATGGATGATGAGATTGTTAATGATAGATTGCCATCTGACATGCCTCAAGTTGCATACAACAAAGATGACCCTCCTATGGAAGTAGGGAGCATCTATCCAAACATGTCTGAATTTAAGTTGGCTCTTGCAACACATGCTATCAAGAAAGAATTTGAGTATAACATTGAAAAGAGTGAACCAGGGATGTATCGGGCATACTGCGCGGGAGTGGAAGATGGTTGTAACTGGAGGCTTCATGCATCGACAATGAGTGATAAAGTTACTGTACAGGTAATTTCTCTTTTATTTATTTTAGTAGTTTGTTCATATTTCTGAATTTATTTAAGTACTGTGTTCACACTTCTGAAATTATTCTAGTCTAATTGAAACTAAACATTGTAGGTCAAGGTGAACCCTTGTGATCATAAATGTCAAAGTAGTAGGAGGATTGGAAAAGTCAAACATGCTACCAAGTTTTGGATTCGTGAGAAGATAAAGGATTGGTTAGCTGAGGACCCCACTGTTCGGCCCAAAGAACTTAGAAGAAGATTGAAGGATGATTGGAAGATCAGTATCAGCTAAAAGAAAGTGTATGATGGAAAGGCACTTGCTATGGACGAGTTGTATGGTAACTGGAATGAAAGTTTTGACAACTTGTACAGGTTTAAGGCACAGATAGAACAATCTTGTCCTAGCAGCTTTGTTGTCATTGATCATCATACAATTGAGGATAAGATCAGATTCAATAGGCTTTTTTTGCAATGAAACCTTGTGTTGAAGGTTTCCTTAGAGATTGCAGGCCTTATCTGGCTGTTGATAGTACATTCTTAACTGGAAAATTTAGAGGTCAATTATGCATTGCTTGTGCAGTTGATGGGCACAAATGGATATATCCAGTTGCTATAGGAGTCATTGATTCTGAAACCAACGAAAACTGGATTTGGTTCATGGAAAGGCTTAAGGAAGCTATAGGTACCCCACCTGGTCTGACCTTTTGCACAGATTGTGGTCAGGCAGTTATGACAGGAGTTAGTGAGGTATTCCCAAATACAGAGCATAGAGAGTGCATGTGGCACTTGGTGCAGAATTTTAAGAAAAGGTTCAGTGGAAAAGTTTTTGATGAACATTTGTGGGCTGCTGCTTATTCTTGGAATTCATATATGTTTGAAAAGCATATCAAGGCCATGGCTGAAGCAAATCCAGCAGCAATGACATACTTGCAGCAAACTCATACAAAACTGTGGACAAGAAGTCAATACTCTACATTGTCAAAAGTTGACTATGTCACCAATAATTTAGCAGAAAGCTTCAACAATTGGATAAAAGCTGATAAGGGGCTGCATCTAGATGACTTGATGGATACTATAAGACAAAAGCTTCTAATCAAGTGGAACCAGAGGAAAAAAATTGCACATAGAATGGAAGGAAAAATTTTGCCACACATCATAAGTCAGCTAAAGGAGCAAAGTAGGAACCTTGACATTGATGTTGTGACTAGCTCACTTGATGGCATTGCAGAGGTTATGGCAAGGGGAGGTTCTACTTACAGGTTTGTTGTGAACCTAAAGGAAAGAACATGCTCTTGTAGAGCATGGGACATTTCTAGATTACCATGTAAGCATGCAATTGCCTACATCACCTCTATACCTAGAGAGAAGATAGAAGATCATGTGGACAACTACTACTCTGTACAGAGCTTCAGGGCTACATATGATGGTACAATCCCTTCTATACCAGACAAATCCATGTGGCCCCAAAAAGAACTTGGTTTCTTCCTGCATCGTCCATTGTTGAAGTCAACGGCTGGTAGGAGAAGGCAAAATAGATACAAGGGCGTAGCAGAGGGTGGCAGCAAAGGAGGCAAGGGTAGGCATCAGTGTCCGATCTGTCAGTAATATGGACATCATTGGTACACTTGTAAGGATGGTGACCCAGCAGACATAGCAGCAATGCTTGCTGAAAGGTAACATAGAAGTGCCAATTTATTCTGCAATTATTTCTTTTTATAGTGCCAATTTATTCTGCAATTATTTCCTTTAGTGGTAGAAGACCATGTTCCTGTTCTATTTCTGTTCGCAGCAAGTCTTGCTTCTACTTGTGCTCGTGCAAATGGCAATGCCTTTGTCTTCTAAGTTGCAGTTCAAGTACATTCTAGACACAAACTTGCATAACTTGAGGAACATAATGATAGTGTCAGTAACCTTTGTACCTAACCTGACATATGGGGCATAGAACCATGAAACTTGATCATTAGATTATGTTGTGGGCTTGATCATCCCAACTCTGCTTCTGCCCTTACTGATCTACATGGCCCCAATTCATAGTTTGTTATTTCATAGTGAGACTTTGTTGTTATTTTGACTGTTTGCTTGCCCAGTATACTCTGAGGCTATATCCATTGTCTGTTATCTATATTTGAGACTATCATTACTGGATGTTTACATTGTTGCTAACCTATCTGTCCATGCAGAGGTCCACCTAAAAAGAAGAAAAAGAAGATAGAACTAGCTACTACTGAGACTAGCATTGTGCCTGCAGCACCACAAAGGATGGCCTTTTCAGTTCTACCTACTGTTGTGGATCTATCAAAGAAAAGGAAGAACAAATCATCCTCATCAACTCGTGCGAAGAAACAAAAGAGTACTTCCAATACTTCAACTACTGAGGCTAGTGACCCCCTCCGTGAGGTAAGCTAATTTCCTAGAATTGTTTTTTCACCACTTTAATTGATAAGCCAACTGTTTTGTACTCATGTCTCTTTTTTCAGAGGATCTGGAACAGGATCAAATCAGCTAGACCCTTCAAGATCAAGTGAGCAGCACACAGCTGACAAGAGTGCAAGTCAGCACCAGCACAAGAAGAAGAGGGCCATTTCAAAAAAATTGACTCCAAACAATGGTAGTCCAGCCATGTCAACCCGCAGCAAGGCCCCTAGTCCCCCTTCTAGTCCGGCCATGGGAACTAGAAGCAAGAAAAAACTTGATCTATAATGAGTTTGCATCTCTGTGGCATGCTTTTGTAGTGACCAGACAATGTTTAAACTAGCAATGAGGTCAATGTGATCATCTTTTGTAACCAAACTTGATTCAGTAATCAAGCTGACTATGCACGTCATGATAAATTTAGACCTCTATTATGCCTGAATGTACTTAGTGTAAATGTTTATTGTGGTTGTTGCAATTATCGAGTATTTTGGATGCATTTCAAATTTATTATAATTATTAAAGTTTACCACGTGCACACACAAGCTGTTACTGTGAATTTTTCATAATGCGTAGTTTTTGGGATCAGTGGCATTTGAGGAAAGAATGAAAATTTTGATGCATTCTATAACTGAGGGCAAAAGCGTCTTTTCCGCTGGGCGTTAGCTACTGTTAGAGGCAAAATAGACGGAAGTGGTACACAGGTAAAAGAAACTTTAGACAATGGTACTGAGAAACTTTTCAAAATTTTAATGGTACGTAGGTCATTTGGATTTTTTATAATGGCACACAGGTAAAAAGCTCAAAAAAAAATCTTAGAACTGACAGGGAACTGCCATGGGCTCCGTTCGGCTTGTTGAAACTTGGCTGAAACTGGCTGAAAAACACTGTTCTAGCTGAATTATTGTGAGAGAAAAATACTATTTCAGTTAAAAAAACAAGCCGGTTTGTGGGTAAGCCGAACGGGGCCATCTCGTGGGAACAGTTCTTTTCGTCAGAACAGATCTTCATAGGAGCAGAACAACAAGATTGATGACTATAGAACTCGCTAGGAGGAAGCTGTAGTCAGATCGACCATCTGCTCATGCCCCGCCACTGCCTCATGGTCGCTGCAGATTTGGGGAGGGAAGGAGTTGCTGTTGCAAATCGACAGGGCAACGGAGAAGAACTCGCGCACGCGGAGCAAGAGGAACTCGCGCCAAGTTTGGCTGCACGTACATCCCCACGCGCGCCGCTGGGAGACGACGTCCCGTACAATGGCGCTTCTGCCGTCGTGTTAGCCTCAGAGCACGGGCCACTGCCATCGCCTCAAGAGAGGACGGCTTCCCTCTCTCGCTTCATTCAATGCCACCGGAGGCGGTGTTTTTTTGCAAATATACATCTCTACAGAGGCCACTCCGGCGTCCGTTGTACGCCCTTATCTATACGAAATCAGGGCCAAGGTTCGGGCGGTGGATATGGCCACGTCGCCCGTTGGATCTAGCGACGAAGCAATGTGATCCGTCCGATTACGGGTCGATTCGGGCCTCCATTCAGTTTCGCTGTGGACCCGAAACATCCGAACCTTCTCGCGCGTCGGCTTGTCCTCCCGTGCTCCCTTCCAGTCCCGAGTCCCGACGCTCCTCCTCCTGTAGCCCCGCGCCACGCCTCCTCCTCTGCCGCCGCTCCCGTCCCCGCCGAGCGCCGCCCCCGTACCCGTCCTCGCCTCTGTCCTAGCCCCTGTCCAGGACGCGCTGCCGGGTGCCACCCCAGCCGCCGTTCGCCACCCGCTCCTCAATCTAAGGCCGCGCCGCCGCTTGCCACGAGCGTTAGAGAGCGGAGCGAAGACGAGGGCCACGCCCCCGCGCTCGGCCACGGCCGCGGCGCGACTCCGCCGCCTGAGCACGGCCGCAGTACTAGAGGAGAGCGGCGCGAAGACGTGGGCCGCGGCCCTTGCGCTGGAGGAGTGGAGGAGATGGCATCGAGTGCTCACCTTCGTTCACTGCTGCAACCGATCCACACTCGTCTCGCACCGCTCGCATCCACTTGATCCAGCCGCTGGACTTGAAGGAAATTATTCCACGACGTCCGCGATGAACTGGCGGCGGTCGCTCCTCGCCTTGCCGATGCTCCTGGCGTCCCGTCCCCTCCCCTCCCCGCGCATGTCTCCGGCTGCTAGTTGATACATGCAGGCAACGAAGGGCGTGCCACACTGCGAGGTACGTCTCCTGCTACCCACCTCTGTCTATTCAGAGCACATATGCACAACAAGTGTTCGATGCTTTGCCTCTGTGAGATGATTGTTGAGTTTGAACCTGAAATATATGTGCAGATAGATGACTGCTATTCTGTTAGTCACCTACCAATAGACTATTGCCGTGACGGCACTTGATGCCATCTACGAGGACCTGGATGACTTTCACCATGGTCTACTGAATCCATGCCGCTGTCTGGTCCACCTCCAGTGCTCATACTGCTGCATTACATTAAGATTATTTAAAATTTGGAAATTTGGAATGGGACAAACTATTGGTTTGTAGGCTTTGATATATGCTACCATTGTTTTGTTTGTGGGATGGAAGACTAAATTTTCTTTGGACAAAGGCATATGAAAGTACATACGTAAAACATTCTGCAATTTGGTTGCTCAGGAACATATTTACAGCAGCATGTTAGGGCTACAGTCCATGGAAACATAGATTATTTAGCTATTGTTGCCTTATCGTGCCATATGACATGGAAAATACATGTGTAGGTAACTAGGTTCTTTGTTTTGTTTTTGCCCTTGAGATGGGATCAAGGATAAAAAAGGCGACGCCTCCTCCCCGCCTAGGCGCGCCTAATTGCTGGGCGATGGGGTCCCGCCAGGCCTATGGGGGTAGGCGGACCCCTAGGCGCTCCCATCCCCGCCGAACGAGCTCCTCCCCGCCGGGCGCTCGCATCCCCGCCGGACGAGCTCCTCCTGCCGAACGCCCTCCTCCCCGCCGGGCGCCCGCCTCCCTGTCGGGCGCGCTCCTCCCCGCCGGGCGCCCGCCTTCCCGTCGGGTGTGCTCCTCCCCGTCGGACGCCCCCTCCCGCCGGGCGTTCCCCTCCCCGCTGAACGCGCTCCTCCCGCCGGACGCGCCCCTCCCGCCAGTCAATCCCCTCCCCGCCGGTCTCCTCCCTAAGCGGCAGCGGCCAGCAGGTCAATCTGTCCTCCCCTGCTCCTCTCCTCTGTTTTCTTTGAACTTTGAAGTGGTCTGAATGACTGAATCTGAAGCCTCTGAATGACTGAATCTGAAGCCTGCTCCTCTCCTCTGTTATTTGACTGAATCCTTTGATGGCTGCATGTATGTATCTGTGATTGCCTGAACTCTGAATGTATAGCTAATTGGCTGAATGACTGATGGACTGAATGTATAGCTTGGCTAGTTAGCTGATTGACTGAATGCATAGCTCAGCTAGTTAGCTGTCACTTACTCACTTGTTAGTTTACACGCTTAATGCAAAATTAGAAAACGCCTTGAAACGCCTAGGCTAGCCTAGGCTCGCTTAGGCTCTAGGCCGTGGGTCGTTGCCTAGAAACCACCTAGCGCCTTCTTGAACATTGGATGGGATTGGATCATCCTTTGTCAATTCAAAATAAAAAAACAAAAGAGACCGCCTTAATTTATACAAAGCCTGAGCTCTCCAAATATTTAGTAAAGATTTGATTATTGAGGTATCTGATGGCTTTGCAGTTCATTTGAATTCAACGTCCTTTCTTAGCAGAAGGCCAATGACAAATAAGCATTTCTCAAACAAATATGCTTTGTTTATGATAGGTGAGAACTTGCACACAGACAACCTTTTTTGACTGAATGTTTCTCGGAGTTATTTGGTTGCAAGGTGATACAAGGGGAGTGTGTTGTTTCTCAACATAAGCTTTTTGTGATAGACTTTCGTTTTCAGGTGCGTGCCTGTAGAGATAAATAAGCTAAGATTGAAAGAACAAAGTGGTGGAAACTGAAAGGGGAGACGTCAGAGATATTCAATGAAAGGGTTATCAAAGAGGGCTCTTGGTAGAAAGAAGATGACATAAACAACATGTGAGAGAAGATGGCAACCAACATTCGGAAGGTGGCCTCAGAGGTGTGTGGAGTAACCAAAGGAAGTGGAGACGAGGCTAAAGATACTTGGTGGTGGAACGAGGAAGTCCAAAGGGCTATTAAGGAGAAGAAAGAATGCTATAGACGCTTGTACCATGACAGGAGTGTGGACAACATAGAGAAGTACAAGGTGGCAAAGAAGACTGCAAAGCGAGCTGTAAGTGTGGCAAAGGGTAAAGCGTACGAGGATCTTTACCAACATTTGAGTACGAAGGAAGGAGAGAAGGATATTTATAGGATGGCTAGGGTTCGTGAGAGAAAGACAAGGGACTTCAACCAAGTTAAGTGCATTAAGGATGAAAGGGAGCATCTCTTGGTGAAGGAGGATGAGAACCGACATCGATGGCAAGAGTATTTTGATAAATTATTCAATGGTGAGAATACAAACACAACCTTCCAGTTGAATGACTCTTTTGATGACACCAATAGGCACTTTGTGCGGAGAAACCAAGAATTTGAGGTCAGAGAGGCGTTGAAAAGGATGAAAGGAGGTAAGGCGATGGGACCGGATGGTATCCTAATTAAGGTGTGGAGATGCCTTGGGGACATAACTATAGTATGGCTAACCAAGCTGTTTAACCATATTTTTCGATCGAACAAGATGCCTGACGAGTGGAGAAGTATATTGGTACTGATCTATAAAAATAAAGGGGATATTCAAAGTTATACTAATTACCGGGGAATTAAGTTGATGAGCCATACTATGAAGCTATGTGAGAGAGTTATCGAGCATCGCTTGAGAGCAATAACGCGGGTCTCTATGAACCAATTTGGTTTCATGCCCGGAAGGTCAACCATGGAAGCCATTTTCTTAATAAGACAAGTTATGGAGCGGTATAGGGAAAAGAAGAAGGACCTACACATGGTTTTATTGACTTGGAGAAGGCTTATGATAAAATACCAAGGAATGTTATGTGGTGGGCTTTGGACAAACATAAAGTCCCAACGAAGTACGTCGGACTCATTAAGGACATGTACAATAATGTTGTGACTAGTGTTCGAACAAGTGATGGAGACACGGATAACTTCCCGATTAGGATAGGACTACATCAAGGGTCAGCTTTGAGTCCTTATCTGTTTGCCTTAGTGATGGATGAGGTCACAAGGGACATACAAGGGGACATCCCTTGATGTATGCTTTTCGTGGACGATGTAGTGCTAGTTGATGAAAGTCTGATAGGAGTGAATCAGAAACTAGAGTTATGGCGGGAGACTTTGGAGTCCAAAGGTTTTAGACTCAGTAGAACTAAAACTGAGTATATGAGATGTGACTTCGGCACTACTACTCGGGAGGAGGAAGATATTAGTTTGGAAGGTCAAGTAGTGCCTAGGAAGGTTACCTTTCGATATTTAGGATCAATGCTACAGAGAGACGGGGATATTGATGAAGATGTTAGCCATAGAATCAAAGCAGGATGGATGAAGTGGCGCCAAGCATCTAGTGTCCTATGTGACAAAAGGGTACCATAGAAGCTAAAAGGCAAGTTTTATAGGACGACGATTAGACCTGCTATGTTGTATGGTGCAGAATGTTGGCCTACAAAAAGACGACATGTTCAACAGATAAGTGTCGCGGAAATGCGTATGTTGCATTGGATTTGCGGTCATACAAGAAGGGATCGAGTTTGGAACGATGATATACGTGATAGATTAGGGGTAGCACCAATTGAAGAAAAGCTTGTCCAACACCGGTTGAGATGGTTTGGACATGTACAACGGAGACCTCTAGAGGCACCGGTGCGTAGTGAAATCCTAAGCCAGGATAGCAACGTGAAGAGAGACTGAGGAAGACCGAAGTTGACTTGGGTAGAGGCAATAAAAGGAGACTCGAAATGATGGAATATACCCAAAGACTTAGCATTAGATAGGAGTGCTTGGAAAACAACTATTCACATGCCTAAACCTTGATTGCTTCTGCTGGGTTTCAACTCTAGCCTACCCCAACTTGTTTGGGACTTAAAGGCTTTGTTGTTGTTGTTGTTATTGTTATTGTTTCTCGGAGTTATTTCTATTTTGCTTTTCATAAACCAAATTTCCGATGAAAGGAAATATTCATATACTCACACTGCTTTTTCTAGATCTATATTATTGATTACTTTATGACAAATTTTATGAACTTCATTCCATTATGTCTTATGCTTAGACACTTTTGGCTTTTTAAAAGCTCAAGAGCACAAGCGCCTAAATTCAGAGTTGACAAATGCATGTGCAGGCCCTATTGTTTTGTTGCATGCTGTCAGTAGTCGAGTGCAGTGTTTCCCTCCAGGCCATTGTTTCTTTTCTTTGGATTTCAGCAAATAGCAAAAACAAGCCTCCTACTATCTCAGGTTGCCTCTACAGCTTAAATGCCAACTCCATAATACTTTGTTACATTTCTTCGTAACTCTTAAGGCTGATGAGGCCTATGTACAAACAACACTACACCCACTAAACTCAGTAATAAAATTTCTCATGAAAACATTGATATTTGTTCATCAAACATAAGGGTTACCTTACAAATCTAATGATATTGGAAAAACAACTGTAGGATTTGTACCCTTTTACATCAAAAATTTGATCAGTTAACAACTTAACATCTAAAGCTGTTGAACCCTGGCCGGGGCCACAACTGAATTAGCTCACGAACGTGACCTGATTATCCAAGTTGAGGTCCAAGAAAATTGCTATATTGGACAAGTGTATTTATCAGAAAACAACAGAACATGACTTTATCAGACAGTATCTACTGTGAACAAAAGTACCCGTATGCATCTCTTGCTTTTATTTCTACCAGTCTTATCATTGTGATCTCCACACTAAGCAAGCCTTTTTCTTTCCTTTTTAATTTTAAATTATTCCTGCTATATTGAGTGTTTACCAATCACTCGAGACGGGTCAACAACTAGCCGTAAATCATCATAGTGACGGATCAGTATTTGGAATTTGAAATTCTAGAGCATGGTGAATTTTTTTTTACTTATTCAGATGCACTCCCGTTCCTGCTTTATAAACACCGACAATAAACCTCCCCTTTGTGTCAGCACCATAACACGAAATGAGACCCTAGCTCTAAATGAGACCTCTGCTTGTGTAGTAGTTTCCTGCGTTTTAGTTGCTACCTGTGCTCCATGTTTTAACTGTCTTCCCTATCTAAATTTGACCAGATGTGTATACTAAAAAATACAATTTTTAAGGATACTAAATAGGCTCCATTGTTCAGTTCTTTTTTAGTATACGTTATTTACGTGATTGTACTTAGCTCCCATGTTTTGCCATACTCTGATAGCTTCTTCTATAGAAGTCAACAGCAACTTCCACTAGGGTTAAGATACTAGATCAGGAGGGACACTATAGTGGTTGCACGCATATGCTGGTGGTGGCATGCGATGGAAGGCTGGAAGTTCCAGTTTGTGCTGAAACAACCTCAACTCTCCAAACATTTGAGGTCTGCATATGCTTAAGTGTGACATGCTTGAGCAAGCATCATTTTGTTATAAACTAACCTTCCAACTGTTTGAGATATGGGTTGCAGATATGAGATGCATATAGAACTACTGTTACCTTTTGCTGCAGATCTATTATCCAAATATACTTCCCATTATCTTGTACAAATATATTTTTCTAGACAATTAAAAATTCTATATTGCCTCTTTTTGTGAGGACTGTTGTTGAAAATTAAGACTCGATGACAAATTTTGAGTCTGGCTCTGCCACATCATTATATCCTGTGGTACAATCTGTGTACATCAACCTTCAATATGGCCACGACGTATTCAGATTCATAAATGTGCACTTGCATCTTTGAAATATAGTCATCAAAATTTTCATCATTAGCTTATGCTCTTCCATGTGCTTGCACGGATACGCTTTCTGCAGCAGCATCACTAAAACTGGACAAGAATTGCTCCAGGGTTCTCTGAAACATTTCTTATATAATTCAGGTTCTCACCTTAGCAGATAAGATTAATGTGCATTTGAGCCTTCTAGAAAAACTATATGTAACTCTTGATTCTTATCGTCCTCACGTATCTCCCTGTCTCTAATGATTCACGTGATTATTATTGTACGAGTGTTTAAGTCTGCTTGCACCCATGTACTAAGCCATATCCAGTGTATAACACTAAGAAGTTGTGAACATTTAAGCATGGTCCCTTTTCTCTGGCCAATTGATGATTTGTTAAAGACATACTTAATCAGTGTAGCATGGTCGTCCGTTGTCACCACAATAACACTGCTTCTGCTACCTCATGGTATTTCTTGGTTTCATACAACTAGCAAAAAAAAAAAAAACGCCACCGTGCTAACATCTGTGCAAAATACTCCCCCGTCCTAAAATATGTCGCTTTCGCTTCCCGATAAACAACTTTGATAAAATATATATTAAAAAATATTAATATTTATGGTATATAATTGGTATTATTGGAAATATATTTGAATCTAGTTTTTTAATATATTTATTTGGAGATATAAATGTTGCACGTATTTTTTTACAAATCGAGTCAAACTTGCAACACGAAAACCAAAAGTGACAGATAATTTGGGACAGAGAGAGTATGAACCTACGTTGTACAGGACGATTAATACCTATTTCATAACAATCCCTTGAGAGGCAAACACAAATTAAACACTGGCCCAATCCACTATACGCATGTTGGCGTGGCAACGCCGCGCCCCTTTTTCTAGTATTTGATATAAGAGGTGGCTGATGAGAGTCAATTCCCTCATTTGTTTAATCATCTCTTCACGTGTATACATATTGCTACCTATGTGAATACACAGTGCGGCACTTTGTGCCATGTGATTCAACGGTACTTCGTGACTTACCCACACAGCAAGAATTCACAACAGCACGTGCCTTCTGGCATATGTACTACTACTACCTTCGCATTCTCGGCCTAGTTGACGGTTCCTTCTGCAAGCACTAGATCGCCATGCACGTGAACCTCTCCACGCCCTCAAATATCTCCTAACGCCTTATAACATTTCTAGCAGTACTATCTAAAACACACCATATACTTCTCTATTTAAGTAGCCACCTATTTTCATACTACCTATATTTCATCGTTTTCTCCATCAACAGTACCTAAAATAAACGTCCCAAATCTATCATAGTAGAGAATGACATATGAAACCCATATTTTGATGGTGCTTTAACTCCTAGTTTTACCATCAACAGTCGTGCATAAAATCAACTCAAACCAACAACCACATAGAGATAGAACTTTAAACTAACAAAATCCACAAAGTGTTGATGATTATTTGTATGCGGGTAAATTATCATGAAAACATAAAGATCACTTGAGCAAAATGATGAAGAAATCCAAAGTTGATCATTCAATGACCCCACAGGTGCACCATTGCTTTTACATTAGGGGCTTGTAGTCCCGTGAGATCGTCCAACGTGTGGAGAGGCTGCTGAGTGTGTACTCAAGGGAATGTGTGACCCGGGGCATTTTTATCGAAAACACGATAGTGAAAACGACAGGGAGTTGTCCAGGAGATGGCCATCACGAAGACCCACTTGCTCGTGGGGAAGGACTATTGACTATCCATGGCGTTGCCTCACCGAGAGCTTAGCTGTCACATGGGCATCCTTGCAAGGGGCTCCAATGAGGATTAGGGGAAAGCATGAGCTTCTCGATAGCTTTGAAAAAAATCACTGTCATCAACGGAAGTTCGCATCTCTAACTCATTTAAGTTTCCGCATTTACGTTGCTTACCTAGCTTGTGTGCTTACTTTTCTAGTTTAGCTTGCTAGGTGTGCTTACATTTTTTATGTTAGAAATAGCAACACTTAGCAAAACGTTACTTGCACTTTTAGATATAATTCATGCATAGGTTTTGTTATGTAGAAAATGGAGGCCAAGTTTAGTTCTTGGAGCATCTCGATAGTTCCCAAAATGTGTTTTTCAAGTGGCTAAAAAATGTTCGGAGCTCATTTGTTGGGTTCCTTCAGCATTTTCTAAAATATCGCTCCTAAAATATAGAAGACAATTTTGTATCAGGAATTTCGAACAGTTTATTATCACCCTAATCACTTTTATACTTTCTCTCTCTTGTATATTTGTATTGAGAACCCTGTCTAACTCTTTATTATTTCCACGTCCTTCCACCTCTAGATTGGCGAGAGGTGGATCGATAGGCGCGCGATATTTTCGCGTGATTGAATCGTTTTCCCCAAGTGTGGAAAGATTGCGAGTGGGTTTTGGAGAGCAATTTTTTTTTTCAGTCTTGCCAAAAATCTAGATTGGGAATGGATTTTGGAAACTCTTGGATATGCTCTTAGAATGCCTAATTCAAACCCCCATCCCCCACCCTCCCTCTTATATGTTACGGTCCCAACATATAAAACAAGATCTGGCGCGGAGCCGGAGGAGCCTGGGAAAGATAGCTTCGCTGGCTCCGCCTCTTTCATAGGCAAAAACAGGAGGAGCCGGAGCCCAGTTTGCTAGTGTTAAGGGGGTGTTTGGGACTGCTCCACAAACTCTGCTCCACAAACTCTACCGTGGAGCAGCTCCATAAAAAACTGGAGTTTGTGGAGTACCTCTTTAGGTGCTCTCACAACTCCACCCTTTTTCCTGGAGCAGAGTGCGTGGAGCTGAAACCGTTTGGCTAAAAAACGTGGAGCGGAGCAGTCCCAAACACGCCCTAAGTAGCATACAGTAGCGCACAATACACTTGGAGCCAGAGCCGTCCAGGCAGGAGCTCTATCAACAACAGCCTAGTTTGCTCGTGGGTATAGCACTCAATTTGGTGCGCACTGCCTGGGGTCCCGCTCGTGGTGGAGCGAGCGACCGCAAAACAGAAGCACCTTTAAAAACGCAAAAGGTAACGCGCGCGGGGTCGCACTCGTGGTGGAGCGAGCGGGGCCTGCGCAACATGGGGCCCTCGCGAGCCTGCCGCACGCGGTGCATGCCGCCTGTGTTTTTTTATTCTTTATAATTTTATTTAGTTTTTGTTTTATGTGAGTTTTTAGTTTTCTTTTCACATTTTATATTTTATAGTTTTCTTTTATTTTTTATTTCTTTAGGTTTTCATTGTTTTTTCTTTAGTTTTTATTTTCTATCTATCAATTTCAGTTTAATTTTCTTGTTGTCAATTTTAGTTTTGTTCCTATGTTTCTGTTTTTATTTTTTTTTATTGTGTCTTCTTTAGTTTACAGTATGCATTTGCCATTAATAGTTCAATTTTCTGGTTGTTAATTTCAGTTCTATTTTCCGGTTTTAGTTTCAGTTTTTTTATTTTCATTTTTGTATACTTTAGTTTTTAGTTGTGTCGATTTTCTGGTTGTCAATTTCAGTTTTAGTATCTGGTAATTTCAGTTTCAGTATTATGTTTCTATTTTTTGTTTTTATGTTTCAGTTTTTTTGTTTTTCATTGTGTCTACTTTAGTTTTCAGTTTGTATTTATCAATTTCAATTCAATTTTCTGGTTTCATTTTCAGTTTGTGGTAGCTACTTCAGTTTTTCTTTCAGGTTCGAATGCTTTCCTAAATCCTTCATATTACCTGTTTTTCAATATTTCCCGCTTCTAAATATTTCATTTTTTTGTTTCATTGTTTATTTTAGTTTTGGTTTAATGAGTTATGAGATCCATTATTTCATTTTCCCTTTCAGGTTCGAATGCATTCATAAATTATACGTATTAGTTGTATAATAACTTACCCTCATAAGTTGACAGCTTATGCAATGCTTCCTCTAATAATTTGTCTCTCACAGGTGCAGCTTGTCTTATTTTGAGCCGTTACTCTTGCTTTTCTAATAAATGTCCCTCCAATTGGCAGCTTATGCAATATTTGTTCTAATAATTTGTCCCTAGGTTGCAGCTTCTCTTGTTTTGTGTCGCTACCCTTGTTTTTTAATAAATGTCCCTAGTTGACAGCAAGTCATGTTTACTGGCTTTTGTAATGTGTTTATAATAACTTGTCCCTAATTGGCAGCTTACGGAATGTTTGTTTTAATAATTTGCACCTTCACGTTGCAAACTATCTTGTTTTGGGCCGCTATTCTCCTTAGGTGTTAGTATCTTTATGTAAAACTATATAACAATTTTATTATATTTTCATGGTAACAATCGATGTGCATGCTATGTAACAACTTTAGTATAATTTTTAATAACAACTTTAGTATTACATGGTGGTAATTCATTTGATAAATCTTCTAGAACATATATGCACATATATTGTTACTAAAATAAATTTCTTTGAAACATGGGCAAGTGAGATCTAATTTTGTTCGTCTCATCACGTAGATCCGTCGAAATTGAAAACAGAAACACCTTAAAAAATGTTTGATTTTTGGAAAGCGTGCAAGGGAAGGCTGGAGCATCAGCGCATAATCATCATCATCATCCTGCGCTGGGGCTGGGGCTGCGCGCGGGGCTGGGGTAATCATCGCGTAATCAGCAATTCAAATAAAATATATAGTCTTGTCCTAACGCTATATGATGACTGCGCAGAGGCTGCGCGCGGGGCTAGGGTCGTGCACTTCCGTTCTACGCGACCCGTCGCGCCATAGCCTTGTCCCTTTAAAAAATAATAAATCCTAAAAGTTCCCATAATAAATCAGAAACATCTTTCATTTAATTTGATAAACTCTAATCATCATCGGTCTCCATTGTCCGCGAACACTCCATTTAACTAAGCTAGACTAAGTTTTTGTCATATGACCAACTCAGTTTAACCTAATTAATCCGACGTACCGTCCCTGGAATTGCACCTTGATTTAATTTCGTAGACTAAGAATCAGCAACAGTATCCATTATCCAAGGACCCTTCAATTAACTATGCTAAGCCGAGTTTTGGTCCTCTGACATTCTCAGATCTCACCGTCCCCAGAATTGTACCATCCGTTCTATCCATAATTTAAAAATCTTATGCCCGGAGAAGGCAACGAAGGTTATCAGAGAACAAGTCCGACTTGGCTTAGTCAAATTTGGTAGTCTAACAACCATTTTCCCCCTGAGTATACAGGATGCTCCGTTGAGACATGTTGGATATAATATACACACTTGTTATCATCTATTCATCTCTTGGTGTTCGCTACAACATTCAACACACACACACACACACACACACACACACACACACAGCAAATTAGCAATTCTTAAATCAGAGTCTGGCTTCTGAAGATGTTAATATTTCGGTCGTGGCAAAGGATTTTGTTGTGGAAGATTGTGCACCGGCTGGTCTATGCGGCTTTAATTTGTGGTAGTCAGATATCATGGCTGCTCTTGTCACCTTGTCCACGGAGACTGCTGTCTCCCCGGTCAGCATCTTGACAATGTTGCTCATGTTGGGACGCCGCCTTATCATGTCTTGAGTACATAGTAGACCAACCTTCAAGAATCGGCATGCCTCCTCAACATCCAAGTCCTCCCCTATATTTATATCTATGATCTCCTCCAGATTTCCTTGCTCATAGGATCTCCACGTCTGCAAGTTCAGTAACACCTAGCTAGCTAATGATATTCATATCACAATAGCAAAGCTATCTTTAGTTCAATTCTACTGCGAAAATCCCTTTACTCTATGGGGTTTTCTACAAATAAACTCAAAATTCTCGACTAGGATTTTCTCCAAAACTTTAGAGGTGTGCACAAATTTTAAGTTCTTCGAGGAATTTTCTTGAAGTCACTGTTTTCTTCTAGCCTCCATTTTTTAAAAATAAATAAATAAATAAACATGAGACCAAACTAAGAGAGTCTAGGTGGTATTTTATTAAAAAAATGGACACCTAAATTCTGAGTTAAGATGGAGCTAAGGAAGACTCCAACCTAGATGTTTGGGTGTCATTCCCACCCAATGAATTTCACTAGACTCGCCTCCTTTAGACCCTTTTTTTGACTTTATCTTCCACGGGCCAAATTCCTGGGTCAGGCCCAATCCCCATGTGGGCCAGCTCATTTAGCTTTGAGGTACAAAGATTTGCAATCTGAACAGGATGTTTATGAATGACAAAATATCTGAGTATATACCACTTCCTCCATTCCAAATTATAAGTCGTTTTGACATTTTTAGATACATGGTTTTTACTATGTATCTAGTCATAGCTTATAACTAAGCACATAGCAAATCTATGTATCTAGAAAAGCCATAATTAGCATTACTAGAGTAGGCAGTACCATAGTTAAATTCTATATACCTAGCACAGTTCAGAACATGAGAATTTTTTTCTTATACCTGCTAGAATCAATATATGTCGTGTGGAAATCCTTTAACGTTTCAGTGTTTAACTTAAGATTGGAAAGGTACCGAAACCAATAAATCTCAGGGTACTAAGTATGACAAAGCTTACCGTATCAACCAGATGTTGGTCTTCCTGGTCCAATCTAATATTGAGATTACATCTGCCACTAACAATCTCAAATAGCACAACGCCAAAACTATAGACATCCGACTTCCTTGTCACTTGTCCCCTGATCGCATATTCAGGAGCCAAATATCCTCTAGCAAGAACAAAGAACCGGGATAAGAACTAAACATATACTCTTTGCAAGAAACTCTTCAAACTCCAGAACAAGATTATGCTTACAGTGATCTTGCAGCTTGAGTACCAATATGAATACGATGCATGAAGAACATCTTAGCCAACCCAAAATCAGAAATTTTTGGGGTGAGATCCTTGTCAAGAAGAATATTGCTTGCCTTTATGTCCTGGTGGACTATGTGGGGACAGATTCCTTGGTGAAGGTATTCAAGCCCATGAGCAACGCCTAACGCAATTTTAACGCGAGCTCTCCAATTGAATTGGATGCTGCTAGGCCCTGATCCTGCAATACCATGCGAGTATTAAAAGTATGCTACGGGCCACATATATTGATATTAAAAGGATGGCTTGATAATGGGAAGACATAAAGTAGAAAAGCATGCACCTAACAGTGTATCTGCAAGGCTGCCGTTCTCAATATAATTGTATACGACGAACTTATGAGACCCTGCTTGAGCACAGCATCCAACTAAGGTCATTAGGTTTTCATGCCTAATATCAGCAATCGCTTTAAATTCATGTAGAAACTCTAGGGTACCCAGTCTAGTTGCATCAGCTTTGAGAACCTTTACTGCGACAAGTATTCCATTTTCAAGCTTTCCCTGATCAAATAGAACAAATTTTAAGCAAGAGAGTTCAGTATATGTGAGAAAGTATCATGTGCATGTGCTCCCACAGGGTTAGGCACTCATTTGGCTCCTGTCACCAGGGAACATCTCCAGAAAAGGTCAAAATATTCCATCTGAATTTATGATGTGGCTACAATGCGCATGTACTTGTAAGTTTAAATCCAAACTCAATCTGAACATCAAATAATATGAAAAAAGTGAAACCAGCATGAAACAGTAATGAATGACCCCTTACTCTTATTATCCAGAATCCATTACTATAAACATGTTGATTTCGCTTTTTTGTTACTCAATGTGCAGATCAAGGTTCAGTTTTTAAACTTCACAGAGAGGTTGATGCTTATCATATGGCAAATTATAAAAGTTCAGAGGGAATTTTCAAGCTCTTCTTGAGGTGCTTGGGTACAATGGGAGCACCTAACCTGGTGGGGGCACATGATATTTTTTTTGAGGAAAAGAGCTGACAAGATTACAACTGTTGAAGTGATCAACAATGCAAATTACCCTATATATGGTACTGAAACGGCCTTCACTGATCTTATTTGCCTCACTAAAGTTATTTGTAGCTTCTTTCATCTCACTGTAGGAAAAAACTTTCACCTTGTTTCCTCCTGGGATAGCCAGAAAACAAATGCAAGTGTTACAAGAGGAGCACTTTACACAGAGAAGAAGATTATGCCACTGAGATAATGCTCACCTTCACCTTCACCTTCAGTATTTTGTTCCAAGCCTTTGTTAGACATAAAACAACTAGACATTTTTGAAAATCGAATAGTGGAAGACCCAAAAAACGGGACTCCTGAAAAATAAAAAGAGGAGCATCAATAGAGTGTTTATTCAGATAGGTCACCAACATGTAATTAGTCAGACTGAATGTAACAGCCTCATATTTACAGTCATACCCATTATTGTGTAACACACACGCGCACACATGCATGGGCCTACACACGCGCACACACACATGCTCTGTGGGTAGAATATAGGCTATCATGCGTAAGCCCAACAATGATATAAATGATGAATTGTAAAAATGCAGTGACACTGTTATGGCAAGTGGAGCCGGCCTAGGGGCCCACGTGGTACTGTACCACGCGTGAACAGTCATCTCTATAAAAGAGAGAACCCGGTATTGATTGTAACCAAGCAAGGAGAACCTAAGAAGTAGTCTACGAACGAAAGGGTTCTTCCTGCTACCCCAGTCAATCCATATCATATTGGTATCAGAGACCACTGCCGAGGCATCGCCATCCATGGCCGGCCTCAACATCGATCTTGTGGCGATGGACGCCAAGCTCGACCACATCCTTGCGCAACTCTCCACCATGAACAAGCGGTTGAATTCACATGACAAGCGCATTGCGCGCTTGGAGAAATTCCAGCAAGAGAAGACAGGGGGGCAGCAGCGACGCCCGCCGCCGCCACGGTCACCTTCAGCCGCCCCCTCATCCCCGTGAAGGCCTTGGAGGGCGACATGGCTGTCGACGCTCAGGCCAACGCAAACGTCAACCAGGTAGCCACTCCGGCAGGCGGTGCTGTCCAACGCTATGTGCCGCCGCATCGGAGGGCCAGGGCCAAGACGCCGCCGCCATCTCCAGCCCCGACGACCCCTACCCCGATCCATAGCAGTGTGGTGACGGTGTATGACAACAACGACGCGGCACTGCTAGAGCCGTCCCTGCAGCCCAAGGCCTGCATTGGCCACTCCGTCGAGGCCCAGATCCTGGAGGCCGTCGGCGTCAACTTCGTGGACGAGTGTGAGGTGTTCATCCCCGCCATCGACATTCCGCATCCCCTTCGTCTGCGGCAGCCGCGACTTCGGCGAGGCGCTCAGCAAGGTCCATGAGGGCGCCGCCACGATCCGGAGCAAGGGGGAGGTCAGCACGGGCACCGTCGTTGAGGTGGTGCGCCACGTCCGCTCTGTCATGGGAGACGTCCACGCACTACGCAACATGGACGACGAGGAGGTCTTCGCGTATGCCAAGCGCATCGCCGCGCCCTACAACATCATCATGCAGATCCCCCAGCAATCACCACAGCTCGAGGAAGAGCTGTCTTGGAGGGGTGGAGTAGTGTTATGGCAAGTGGAGCCGGCCTAGGGGCCCACGAGGAACAGTAGACAGATTAGATTAGATTGATTTGGTTTGTTAGGAAAGAGATAAGGTAGATTGATTCGGTTAGGATATTTCCTTAGACGTCAAGTCAGTCATCTCTATAAAAGAGAGAACCCGATATTGATTGTAATCAAGCAAGGAGAACCTAAGAAGTAGTCTATGGACGAAAGGGTTCTTCCTGCTACCCCAGTCAATCCATATCAAGACACAGATGCCATGTACACTAATGTGGAAACTTCACCACCGCCAGTTCGTAACCCTGCTTCACCGCCGGTTTTTGTCTGCATTTGTGAAAGTGGGCAATGACAACCAAGGTTATCACTGCCGGTTCTTAACCGGCAGTGATATACTTCATTACTGTCGGGCGCTGGCCTAGCATACAATCCGGCGGTGATGTCCTTTCCACCACCACAGGTCTGGCGTACGATCTGGCAGTGATGTTCTCTCCATCACCGCCAGTCTGGAGTACGATCGGACAGTCATGAAGTGGCGATCACCGCCGTTCCAGCGTATTAGATGTATATATTTTGCATGTGTTTACTGTTTAGTCACTAGTGTAGAGTGCTACCTGCACTTTGTACATCTTCATATGTGGCCCTTTGGGCACCGAAATAGAAGCAAGTGCCATTCCTAACATGGTATCAGATCCTCACCTGCCACCACTGCGCCACCAATTTGCTGCCGGTGAAGACCGTCGGCGCCTGCCCATGCCTCTCCGCGCGCCTGTGCGCGTGCGGCGCCTGCCCACGACCCGCACGGCCGCACCCCACCGCCGGTGCCTCGACTGTGTCGTGCGCCCACCGCTCCGTTGCCGGCGCCTAGAGCTTCACAGCTTTCTATCCTCCCCCGACCCCTCCCTCTTTCTCTATCGTCGTCCCTCCCGACGCCCTCTTCCTTGAAGGCGCCCCCCCTGCTTCCTCACTCATGTCTCCACCAGCCATCGGCGGATCCAGGGGGGGGGGGCTAGGGGGGCTGCAGCCCCCCTCGTGAGCCTTAATTCCTCGTTAAATTACTGTAGCATCAAGCATAAATCATCATTAAATCTTCATTATCAATCAACATGTCCATTACTTAGCCCCCTCCTTGATCCCATCCTGAATCCGCCACTGCCACCAGCAGCAGGCCAGCCCTGTCCTTCTTGTACTCCCCACACCGCCCCCTGTTCTTCTCAGCAGTAGGAAGGTGTCGCCCCATCCCTGCTCTTCTTCCTCACTGGTGCATGCCCCATCTCTTCCTTATCAAAAAAATGCATATTCCTTTTGTTGAGGAGACTCGGCTTCATGCGGGGGATGTGAGTTGCTCTGCCACCAACCTCCGTCTTGTCTACCACACCTCTCCCGTCGTCCTGGCCCACACCGCCTATGTCGTCCCCGTCCTCCCCAGTGGTGGCTAAGGACTTCCTTGCTAGTCATTGTGGTGCCTCCACTCCACCTTGCTCACTATCTGCTACTGAGTAGGAGATTCTTTCCCTCTTCCGTCGTCTCACTACCTCTGTGCCAACCTTGGTACACGGGGCTATTGCTCAGGCCTATGAGTCCACCCTACTCGACAAGAGGGGACGAACCCGCCAGGGAAGTAGAGCATGGAAGTGGAGGTGCTCTGCCAGTGGAGCTTGGCTGGTTGGGAAGGCGCTTGGCCAGTGGAGGTCGACCGGTTAGGGAGGCGCTTGGCCAGTGGAGGTCATCTGGTTAGGGAGGTGCTTGGCCGAGGTGCTTGGCTGGGTGGACCTCAGCCGCCGGAGGGAGAGGGTTCGTATGCGGCTGATGTGTCTCTGAAGAGGAGTTTAGGACAGAGAGGGAGACGCTAGGGCTGACGGGTCAAAAGGAGGGCTGGGAGGCAGGCCAGTGGGAGGATGTGTCAAGGACGAGCTGACGCAGCCATATCTGGGTGAGGTGCTGCAGGCGGACCGCTAATAATTAGGGCTAATTGTTAGAGCAACTCCAAGAGTCCTCCAACAGCTTTTTTAGTTAGAACAACTCCAAGAGTCTCTTTATACCTTTCATAATGGATAGGAATAAATATTTTGGTGACAAAAAAATACCCTCCAATATCTTCTTTAATTATATCACTAAATATAGTCATCCTCTATTCCGGATTTCTTGGTAGATCTCTAGAGTGCGTATAAGATATAGAGAAGCTTTTGGAGGGTGGAAAGATATAGAGAGCGATTTTTATTTAAAAGGCTCTCCAAATGATGATTTAGAGAGCGAGTTTAAGAAAGACTCATGGAGATGCTCTTAGATTTCTAAATATAGTCATCCTCTTTTCCTAATTTCTGTCTAGCCAAAGATAGAGAGCAGGGTTAGATCTCTAGAGTGCACACAATGTATAGAGAAGCTTTTGCAGGGTGAAAAAATATGGAGAGCTATTTTTATTCAAATGGCTGTCTATATGATGATTTAAAGAGTGAGTTTAAGAAAGACTCTTGGAGAAGCTCTTAGCCAGCTATAATTTAACAAGAATTAGCACTAGTGCATCCAAACATAGGCTAAGAGCAACTCCAAGAGACTCTTTATATTCTTCCGTATTGATAGGAATAGAGATTTTGATGGAAAAGAAGTCCTCCAACAACTTTTGCAGTTAGATCTCCAAATATTTTCATTCAATATTCCAAGTTTCTCACTAGCCAAAGATAGAGAGTAGGGCTGGCTCACCAAAGTGTGCACAAGCTACAGAGAAGCTGTTGGAGGCTGAAAAGATATAGAGAGCGATTTTATTCAAATAGCTCTCCAAATGATGATTTAGAGAGTGAGTTTAAGAAAGACTATTGAGATGCTCTAATAGGCAGGCTAATTTTTTGCTAAGCCTCTTAACTAGTTGTTAGCCAACTAGCTGACCATCCTCAGCTAATTTGGACTAATTTTTAGCCCCAGCTGATCCAAACATGCCTTTAATCTCTCTCATTTGCCCCTCTTACAAAATGACAAATCATTTGTCACTAACTCCCTCGTAATGGCAACAGGTTTGGAACTGTTGGAGGGAGGATTTAGCTGCCTCTTAGATTAAGGGCTTGAGTAGAGTCTGTTGGACATGGTTTTTCTGTCCACTCCTCAGATATAGGGGTGTGGGGGTGTGTGTGTGGGGGGGGGGGGTTAGGGGCCTGCTGGAGATGCAATTATTAATACTCATTTAGAAAATATAGAAATCAGAATGTGAGTGTATATATCAATGATGAAGTATGTTTTCGTACCAGTACGGGCAGTGCGATGCTTAGGAACATTACCACCACTTGTAGGTGCAGATGAATCCCCAATGACTTTCTGAAAAAAGTTATGTTAGAAATCTGAGTATTTTATTTTAGTTCAAGGGAATCATAATAGAACAAACACGTTGCATCTTTTTATTTGGAAATCCAAGTAGACACATATACTTAGGTAGAATTACCTCGGTGGAACATTCAGAGTTCCCAGCTTGTTGCCATTGTTGATTTGCCATTGCCTCCCCAGTTTGGTCATGTACAGACACATTCATCTCGTTGGTGATCTCTACTTCATCATGATTAGGACAGACTTGGTTGTCGTTAATTAAGCGTTGAATATGTTGCTCACAGGATTGTAGACATTCAGGATGTAGTTTAGGGAAGTTTACAGTCCACCCAGGCATGGCATAGACCTTGCGACATCTGTCCACATTAAGATTTTCCAGATTATTATTTGGTAGCATTCCAAGGTCCATGTGAAGATCCACACACCCTGAAAGGTCTAGCATCCGTAAGAATGCAATGTCACTGAATGATTGAGGGAGATTCTGAATTCTGCTGCACCCTGAAAGTACAAGGACCTCCAAATGAGCAAGCCTTCCGAGAGATGCAGGCATTTCTTCCAGCTCACAGCAATATGATACATTCAAGAACCGAAGAAAACAAAGCTCACCAAATGATTCTGGTAGCTTCTTGAGTCTGGTGCATTTCGACAGGATTAGATCCTCTAAATTTCTTAGCCTGACGAAGGATTCCGGCAATGTTTGAAGTTCTGTGCAACTTGATATATCCAAAAACCGAAGTTCTTGAAACCCACTGATTGATTCAAGTAGCTGGCAAGCTGCAGGACAGCATGACAGGTTAAGATGCTGCAAACTCTTAATATCATCAAGCTTTGAGGGCAAGTGATGGAGTTCTCGACATTCTTGTAGGTTAAGATACGTTAGCTTCTTAAATGTTCCAACAAAATCAGGTAGCACCTGAATACATGTCCCTGAGAGATCCAGTGCTTCAAGGTTTTGTAGAAAACTCATTTGATCAGGTAGTGATTGAATAGCCGAGCTAGAAATATCAATGTACCTCAGATGGGTTAACTGGCAAATAGAACTAGGTAACTCCAGAAATGAGCATCTACTAAGGTCCAACACACGTAGATGCTTTAAAGCAGAGAATATTTTCTCAATAAGCTTTGCTCCACCGCAGTCCTTCAAACATATCGCCCTTACACTTGTGAGGAAACCTCTGCTAACTTTGGATTTGTCACTGCATCTAGTCAATAGTGCATATCGGGAAAAACGACTCCCTGGGCTGTCATTACGTGTCCTTTCACCATCCAGAATAAATAGATCTTGACTGGTAACGTATCTGGCAAACTCATGTACTAAATTGTGTATATTGAGGACTTTTGAGGCACTAGCCTGATTAATTCCAATATCCTGACAAAGGTAAAGCTTAATCATATATATGGAAGAAATTTACTACTAGTAAAAGCAACCATTGTACTCAGGGCCAGTGGAAGATCTAGAAATGTCAAGTGGGGATGCAAACTACAAGGCACAAATTACAAATAAGTCATTATCTTGTATAGTAGTCAATACTGTATATACATATTTCCTTATATGGTAAGTCTAACACAGGTAACATCAAAATTGAAATTGCAATACAAGCAAGCTCAAACAATTGGTACTAAGTCTAGTTCCAGAAGTCTCAAAATCCCAAATCATTCAAAAGAAAATGAAGCAACCGTACTAAGGAAAAAAGGCTGGCTGCAAGGAGAGCATCAACTG
The DNA here is from genome assembly GCA_904845875.1 of Miscanthus lutarioriparius. Taxonomy (NCBI): domain Eukaryota; kingdom Viridiplantae; phylum Streptophyta; class Magnoliopsida; order Poales; family Poaceae; genus Miscanthus; species Miscanthus lutarioriparius. The sequence continues at coordinate 21,452 of CAJGYO010000498.1, read as the reverse complement.
CGCCATCATCCACACAGACACTGCCGAAAGCATGAAGAGCTAGTAACGAGGTGAGAGATGCCAATGCATCTGTGTGACCTGGTGATCCATTTGCCCTTTTGCAGACCCAACTCAAATTCTAGCTACAGCATCTGATTGCCATTTACCAGCAAAGCCAACACCACCATCAACCAACGAGTTGAGCCTACTGCTGCTGCTAGCTGCCTATAAAGAGGATTGCTCATCTTGGTCAAGTTCCTGCCAGATGGTGGCTTTAAGACTGTTATTACATGTGTCGAATATTTTGTGCGAGTTCGGTTACGTTAGGATTTGAGTTGTATTTGGCAGTTTAGGGTAGAGTTAGGGTCGGATTGTGTAACTCGGCCTCCTTACAAATATAAGAGGGCTCCTGTTGTAACTTGTAACCATGACGACATAGCAACAAGCTCGTAGGAGGGTGGACCCGAACTTGGCGGCGCCAGCTCGTGGGTATAGCGAGCTGGACCAGATCCGCTGCTCATGGTCAGAAAAACGGGAAAATCTCAAGGGTCACATGGTGACGGAGGAGCCCATTAACGTCTCGGAGGGTCACATAGGTTGTGTGCGTCATGGAGCATTATTGGACTCGAGGCCTGATTGTGTGATGTGAAGAGTTGGGCCCAATGTGCGACAAGGGAGATTGTTAGTTTTAGTTCAACATCCAAAATTGGTGGTGCGGGAGCACCACATATAAGCCGGGGACAACCCTCATCTATCAGACTAGTCTTTTGGGTTAAGTTAGGCTTAGGGGCTTGGTATATTGTAGGCTCTGGTGGACCTAGGCCTGGGGCAGCTCATGGGTATAGCGAGGTGGGCCAGATCCGGTGCACACTCTAACAAGGACAAGCTTTACAATTCTAAAAGTCCCTTTGGCTTGGCACCTATGGCTCTGTTTGACTCCTAACTCCAAAGATGCCTCGAGACTTGTCTTGATGCCTATCGCTCATAACTCCATAACCTCCAAGCATGCATCGAGTGAGGTAAAGAAAGGCACTCAAGCTCTTTTCTCGAGGTTCGGTTGCTTGCCAGCAAAATAAGCACTACACTAGTGATAGAATGAATGAAATGCCCAAATGTAGAGCTTATACCGAACCGGGCAAGAGAGATGACACAATCAATTTTTCTCCCGAGGTTCAGTTGCTTACCGCAACTTATTCCCCGTTGTGGTGAGTCTTATGGTGAATGATTCGCGCACTAACTAGCATCACACGCTACACCCACAACCTGGGTGTCGCAAGAATCAATCTTACAAGTACTCCTTCTAGCCACGCGCAATTTACTAGAGTATCCCCTTTGCTCTCTGCGAGGCAGGATCAAGAACATCTTCGCAATCAACTTGATTGGGGGTGGAAACAATCACCAATTCCACTCACCAATCATCTAAACTCCAACCGTCTAGGTGGCGGCAACCACCAATAGTAACAAGAACGCCCAAACTTCACAATCACTAGTGCCACCAAGGATGCAATTCACAAACGCAATGCACTAGTGGAATCGATCTCTCTCAAAGTGTTTGGCAAGAGCACAAGAGCAAGAGAGAGTTGGAAGACTTTTCTCAGCTTATAAGGGATGAGCAAGGTTAAACAAGTGGCCAAGAGAACTCACAATCCCGAGGCTCCAACTATATATATAGGGCCCAAAAGAATAGAGTCGTTACCCCTTCATACCTCTTCAGCCGAGACATGGCAGTCCCACCGCCAGGCACCCAACGGTCGACTGATAGCGCTACAATGGCTAGTTTCAAACCCTAGCATATAATCCGATGCTAATTAAGATTAGTCCGATGCTCAGGATTCGATAGTCAGCAGAGAGGTCCAAAATCTCACTTTGTACCATCGGATTAGTCCGATGATTAGCATCAGATTAAGCTTCAATCCGATGCACGGTCTGCTGCATTCGGCTGGTGCTAACAGTCCCACCGCGGGGACAAGCGGTCCCACCGCCAGGCTGGGTCAACGTGGTCAGCTGGTGAACAGAGTCTATGTTTAATCCGATGCTCTACGCGTGCCAATCCGATGCCGATTTGAAAACTCCTGCACGAGCTACAGCTGCGTGGGCACCTTTGGCGGTCCCATCATCAGGAGGGGCGATCCCACCGCCTATCAGCTAGCTCCTCTACTCACACGTTATCACATGCGGCGTTTACTCCGATGTGAACAGGGATAGTCCGGTGCTCCCAGTCCGATGGGTACCAAAATAGCCCTTTTTTTTGCAACTCCATTTTTCAAAGCCTTACAAATGTGCTCAACTCCAACAAGTGTTCCAACAAAGGTTAGCATTTTTCAAGCATTTTGAAAAAAAATCACTTGCACCTCACGACGTCACTAAGTGTTATGCATATGCAAATGAAGTCACACCTAGTGGCACTAGACAGCCTGTGTCAACTTGAGAGCTCCCCTCTTAATAGTATAGTTATCGATCCTAAGCCCGATCACGCACTCTATTGCGTCTTGACCGGCAGAACAAAACATCCTAGCTTATACCTTTGCCTTCAATCCATAGGGTTTTGTTTTCCTCTTTTTCTTTTCCAAATGATCAGCACTTGATCAACTTGTGGCCACCTCTCATCTCCTCCATGAGTGCCATCTTGCTCAACCTTGATGTGGACATAACCTATCTCAACCACAACACTTAGGATAGAGGCTAGTCCGCTAGTTGCCACTCAATTATCAAAACCAAACATAGGCTTTTCACCAGCGCTGGCGGTGGGATCTGGCTGGCCTCATTGCCGCCTTGAACAAGATGACCCTCAAGGGTGGCCAACCCTGGGGTCCTCCACAATGACGCGACCGCCCACATGTCTTCCCCGGATGGTATACTGCTCATTCGTCTACCTCCTTCGACTTCCTTCATCACAGTAGGCAATGGTAGCACCATCCCAATATCCTGTCATGGCACTTCTACATTGTTAGCAGCTGACATGTCCTTCCACCTTAGCAATGTCCTTGTTGCTGTTGAACTCGTTTGTAACTTGCTTTCTACTCATCAGCCCACATGTGATAATCATTGTTCTGTTGAGTTTGACGCTTTGGGTTTTTCTGTTAAGGACCTTCCAACGGGGCACGTGATTCTTCGCTCAATAGTAGCGGGGATCTCTACATCATACCTTCGACACCACCCTACAGCTGTACTCTTGCCACTTCATCCTCCCCGGCACCACCACCTCGGTCATCGTGGTTCCTCCACCCTCACACGACACTCCAAAGAAATGTCTACCATCTCTTGCAATAAACACCTCCACTTCATTACTTCAGCGCCTTTTGATTTGCTACATTATGATGTATGGACATCGCTTGTTCTTAGTACATGAGGATTTAAATATTATTTGTTGGTTGATGATTACACCCACTTTTGTTGGTCATTTCCCTGCACCACAAATCTGATGTGCATCATCCATATTGTTGATTTTGTCGCTTAAACTCACGCCCAGCTTCAGCACCATGTCTTGGCCGACAATGGCACCGAGTTCGTTAACAATGCCACTACCTCCTTCCCCACCAGTCACGACATTACCTTACGCCTTTCGTGCCCATACACCTCCCCACAAAACAGCAAGGCGTAACGATGCTTCTTACCATCAAGAACACCATCCACACCCTTTTGATCCATGCTTTGATGCATCCCCCATACCGGATTAAGGCCCCGCCAACGCCACCTTCCTCCTAAATTATGGGCGGTCATCGTCATCCATAATCACATTCCCTTCTAGCTTCAGATCGAAGCTCCCGAATTATTCCTTCCTCTCGTGTGTTCGATTGCCTCTGCGCTATCCGTAGTGCCACGACGTCACACAAACTCTCCCCTCGCTTCGACTCCATGCGTGTTCCTCGGCTACCCCTCCTCTACAAGGGGTATCGTTGCTGGACATGTCTAGTCACTGCATCATTATCTCGCGTCACGTTGTCTTTGATGAGTTTGTGTTGGATTTTCTCATGCAGGGACCATCTCCGACGTCCATGACTCGCTTATCCGGCATTGAATGGCCGTGTGCCACCTCGGTTGCTCCCTCTTTCAAATGAGGTCGGGCAGCCAACCCTCCAGTGTTGGTCCTCGCTGCCAAGACATGTAAGCGATAGCTTACCAAAGACACACACTCACTCACTATGGCTAGAGGTAGAAGAAGGGGTTGAGCACACCTCAAACACACACTGGCAGATGCTCCAGTGGCTGCCAAGGCTCGCCCTTTGGTTGTGGCAACCGAACCGCCTTTTTTCATTGCATAGTGGTAGAATATATACAACTCATGTACCAACTATAAGGTACACATAAGCATGGTTGAGTACAAACAAGAACTACTCCTAGTACTACAAGTACCTTGCTTAGATCAGCCCACTACCAACATGGTCTGATGTAGTTTCTACCAACTACTAGTACTAGATGGCCTAATGCCTTACAAGCTACAAAGACTAGAGAATGGACAGCCATGCTTGATCGGTTCCTAATCCTAATCTGCAAAGAAAGAGAGAATTGGGGAGCAAAGCAGATTATGTCTTACAATTCTTCTCCTAATCCTGCTGCTAACCCGAAGCCTTGACCTCATCCATGCCAATCATCTTCCTCAGCTCCATGAACCGCAGGCGCCCGAGTGACTTGGTGAGGATGTCAGCGAGCTGTCTGCCGGTCTCGACAAACTCGATGACGATCTGCCCTCCATCGACGCAGTCCCGGAGGAAGTGGAACTTGATATCGATGTGCTTGCTCCGGTCGTGGAGGACAGGGTTCTTGGCGAGGGCGATGGCGAGCTGATTGTCCACCATCAGAGTTGGCGGGTGAGCTTCCTCGTCGGTCAGCTCGCCCAGCAGCCGGCGCAGCTAGACAGCCTGGCACGCCGCCGTGGCCGCTGCGACATACTCCGCTTCACATGTCGACAGCGCCACAATCTTTTGTTTCAGCGACTGCCAAGCAATGGGGGCTGCTCCAAGGAAGACGAGCACACCGGAGGTGCTCCGTCGACCATCAATGTCGCCCGACATGTCTGCATCGCTGAAGACAGTGAGCTCCGGCTCACCTTCCTCGGTCTTGGGGGGTGCATCGCTGAAGACTGTGAGCCTCAGCCCACCTTTGCCGCCGCGCTTGGGGAAGATGATCGCTTGATCAAGCGACCCCTTGACGTAGCGTAGCAGCCTCTTCACTACCGTCCAGTGGTCTTCACGCGGGTCCTCCATGAAACGGTTGACGTACCCAATCGCGAACGCAATGTCCGGTCGGGTATGAGTGAGGTAGCGCAGCCCACCAACGATGCTCCGGTACCGCGTCGCGTCCACCTTCACAGCAGCGCTGTGCTTGCTCAGCTTCAGCCGCTCCTCCATCGGAGTCGCGCACGGCTTGCACTCCGCCACGCCGCCGCGCTCTAGCAGCTTCTCCGCATAGGCTCGCTGGCCCAGGGAGATGCTCTCCTTCCCTTGCTTCACCTAGATGCCGAGGTAGTAGGAGAGCGCGTCGAGATCACTCATCTTGAACCGAGCTGCCATCTCGCGCTTGAACTGATCGATGTCCTCCGCACGCGCACCGGTGACAATCAAGTCATCCACGTACACGCCGACAGCGAGCTCCTCCTTCCCCGTCGCCGCGTGTACAGCGCGTGCTCTGTGGCGCAGCGGGTGAACTCAAGCTCGCCCAAAGTGGCGTCGAGCTTGGCGTTCCACGCCCGAGGGCCCTGCCGCAGCCCGTAGAGCGCCTTGCGCAGCTTGAGCACCTTGTGCTCAGCGCCCTTGACGGCGAAACCCGGAGCTTGCTTGACAAAGACCGTCTCCGCGAGCTCGCCGTTGAGGAACACAAACTTGACGTCGAGGTGGTGGACGCGCCAATCCTTCGTTGCTGCCATGGCCAACAGCAAGCGAACGGACTCCATTCGCGCCACCGGAGCAAAGACTTCCTCGAAGTCGATGCCCTCACGCTGCATGAAGCCACGGGCAACAAGCCGAGCCTTGTACTTGGCAATGGTGCCGCGCTCATCCCGCTTCACCTTGTAGACCCACTTCAGCCCAATTGGTCTGCAACCCGCCGGCGGCTCAACCAACTCCCAAGTCTGGTTGTCCTCGATGGCCTTCATCTCTTCCAACATCGCCCGGCGCCAATTGGCGTCGCGTTCAGCCACTGCAAACGTTGGTGGCTCCTCTGCACTAACAAGGAGCAGCTCTGGGTCGTCGAGAAAACGACTGGCCAACCCAAGAGCTCCCCCTTCGCCGACGATGTTGTCCACCCGCCTGAACCGGACCTCCTCGCCGTCGTGGAAGGCGTCCACGTACTCGTCGATGTCGGTGGGTGGAGAGGCGAACTCTAGTGGAGGTGTCCCCTATCCTGCCGTCGCAGAGGACTATGGTGGAGGTGAGTGCGCCGCTGCTGGTGGAGACTGCTCGCCCGCGCCCACCATGGCCGGACTTGGCTGCTCCTCCTCGGCCGCCACTGCTGCTGGCCCGTGCACAGTCTGCTCTCCAGCACCAGCAGCCTGCTCTCCAGCATCTCCTCCTTGGATCACCAAGTGCTCGATGGCAAATGTGCCGCTGAATGTCATCAGCTCTAGCAGAAGCCAGCCAAGGCTTTCGCCCAGCACCACTCACTCACCCCCGCACAGAGGGGCAGCAACACCATCCCACAGCAGCAGCCACTTCCATCAGCACTGCAACGTACAGTGCAGCCAATGGCCAACACACGCATCCAATGGTGTCGCACCCTGCAAGCCCCTAGCACCGCACATAGGAGGGAAGTCACCGCTCATCGTCACCTGCCGCAACACCAACCCCAAGTAGGGAGGTGCAGCGACCAGAGGCAAGCACACGAAAAGGCAAGTAAGACCGTGTCAAACCGGAGCCGCCGTCGTGCCCCAAATTTCCATGGATGTCAGCAGCACGTCCCTCCACAGCCACGCCCGACAATGCCGCCACCGCAGCACGCCCAGTGCTTGGATTGTGAAATAGCCTAGTCCATCATTTCTCACTCCTCACTTTTTTTGTTTGGTTCGTGGAATTGAATGTGTTGATCCATCACCATCTTATTTCTCATAAGTTAATATTAGTGCAAGCATGAGAAATGGAGTCATTCACTCATTCCATGAAATTTTACGGGATAAACTCATGATGGATGAGGTGGTTTCACAAACAAACACCCCATTAGTGATCTACGCTTTTGGTCATGTCATTACTCTTGAAAAAAAATTTGTCCATCCAAAGTTCAATAGAAGTATCACAGAGAAGTCATATGTATTTTATTAATATCAACGGCTCGTCCAAATTTGTTCAAGAACAGCATGGTACCAATCACAGTATGTGTATCCCTACGAATAATCTGTGCAAGATAATAGTATATCTTATTTGATTATCAGCTAAGCCCTACCTAATTAATCCAACCCATTAGGCTGAAACTAGTGGTTGCAATTAGGTGCTGATGCTAGCCAAATACTGAGCATAAGAAAAGGTCCTTTACATATTGAACAGTAAAGCTAAACAAATTCTAACAACGAATTAGTTACTTACTATGGATTTATCAGGTGCTTCAAGGAAGAACACAGAAAGCAGTTCCTGGATATACTTCCTCCCCTGAGCATAAACAGGCAATGATCCATGTGTTGATCCAAGGATGCCAAGTGCAGCCCACTGTGTAATCACATTTTCCATACGAATATCAGATCCTTTAGGAAACATCGATAAATAGCTGAGGCACGATTTCAATGCCGATGGCATTTTGTAATATATCCGTTTGACTGATGAGAACATGTTGATATGCAATGGAAACTGTTTCTCCAATTTCCACAGCTCTTCATTTTTGCAATCCCAATTCCATGTGCTCGTGCCTTTATCATGCATGAATGCACCAAGAGAATGAATAACTCCCGGTATACCTTCACACCTGTTCACAATCTGCTTCCCAATTCGTGTGAGGTATGAGTTATCTCCACCACCAAATACCCTTTGAGAAAATATTGTCCAACAATTTTCTTCAGATAAAGGGCCTAATTTGTAGGGATGAACAGTATGCATCAGTTTTGCAACATTTTCACTACAAGTAGTCACTATAATCTTGGTATTCTGTGTGCTCTGCAGCATTCTCTTGAGATGAAGTAATTGCCCTTCATCTATGCTCCATAGGCCATCCAACACAATCAGACATCTTTTGTCATTAAGTACTTCTCGAAGACAATTCATTAGTATCTGAGGATTATACTCACCCTCATTATTAACTTGTGAGGTGCCTTCCTCTGTTCTGTTAACTTTTGAGATTATAGCACTAGCAATACTATTAAAATCATAACTCATGTTCAGATTGATCCATACACGAAGGTCAAAATTATATCGTTCATCTTGGTCACTGAAAATGAGCTGAGCAAGAGCTGTTTTCCCCAATCCCCCAAGACCAACTATAGGAATAATGGAAATTTTTTGTTCACTGTTACTCAAGAGCAAGACTCTTACATTTTCCTTATCCTTATTTCTTCCAATGATTGCATTTTCACCAAACACATTGTGATCACAAGATTGATCTGCATCTGCTCTGTGGTGCAGTAAGCTGAATATGAAGGAGTCTTCTGATGCATGATCCAAACTTTTTCTGATCATCTTCATTTTATTCATCATACGACGATGCAGAACTGAGTGGTTAGATGAGAAGGAAAATACTACCTGAAATTTGACCATCAAATGATCATTAAGTAGCTCGTGGTTTCAAAATCTCCTTAGGTATTGTGGTAGCTGCTAACGCTTTATCAAAAACATTAACATTTAACATCGTATAATCGAAATTGCAATTCAAGCTAACAGTTTTCTGATAACAAACAAGTTACTCCCTACAGTTCTATAGTTCATTTTGGAAAAAAAAGGTTCAGGTCAAACTTTTAGAACTTTAACTACCAAAAGTTATAAAATATTCAGTTTGAAGAAACTATGACCGCAAGAATAGATTTGTCTTAAAAAATATTCTAATAAAATGGTATATTTGTTGATTTTTTTCTTATATATAAATAGATGGGAAGGTCAAAAAAATCTATCCAACAAGGATTCTTTAAAAAATCAATAAACATAGAGGTGAAGGTGGCCTAATTATTGAATACACACGATTGAGTTGGCAAAATCGTAGCTTTAGATTTAATATTTCCAGACAAAATAACATGTAGACAGTCACTGAAGAGCGAAAAAAGTTCTGATAATCATGGATATTTCTTGAGATCGAAATTAAGGCCACCAAATATGTGCCTAAAATCCCCATACTACGCACCTGTGACCAGAGATCTGAAGCCTCAGCTAACTTCCAACCCATGCTGCTCCTTTGGGCCCTGAAGCTGCCATTTTCAAGCTCGTCAAGAATATCTTCCACATCGTAGATATTGTGTTTGATCTTGCTCAAGCAGGGCTCTCTGCTCCCGTCAAATGGTTGTTTCTCCACATTAGCCAGGATGCCTTGCAATCTGTAGAGACCTCTTGTCATACGCGATAGATCTGTCAGTATGCTGGAGGGAAGATTGATTCGTTGGCCGTCGGAGGCAAGCCTCCTTTGGAGTCGATCTATATCAGCGCTAACAGTGGCCATGGCTGGATTGTCTTCAACATCCAGAGAAGGGGGCTGGAATTGTGGCGCTGGCGTGGCAACCGAACGCGGCGGGGGCGGAGGGGCAATCTTCGGGCAGAACACCGCGGGTGTCATGGTTGCTGCTCCGGGTATATTCCTTTGAGTAAAACGCAACGTAGATCCGTTAACTTTTAAGACATATCATTTAGGTCTATCAATCTTGAAATTGTATTTTTGATTCATAAACTCTTAACACAGTTCACTGGAGCTCCATGTCCCTTTATTTGTCTTTGATCTGACGTGGCAGTTGGCTTTGACTGTGTTTATATTTGCAACAACAACCCCGTGTTTCTATGTATTCCATATCGTCATCCCTAGGAGAGAGGAGCATGATGGTGTGGGCGCAGCATGCAGCGCGAGCCGACAGGCCAGCTAACGCGGCAGGCCTGGGGGGCCAGAGGTGGCGAGCGCAGCGGGGGTGCATCCACGTATGGCTGGTGAGCGAGCGCGTGCTCGCAGGCTCGTTGCACGTACGGCTCATAGGCCAACGCGGAGCAGGCAAGTCCGTACGGATGCTGGTCGTGCCCAAGCCCCAAGGATGTGGTCACGTGGAGTTCCGGACCATGTTGACGTACGGCCGCCTCAAGCTGTTCACGTACGACGAGCTCAGAAAGGCCACAGGCGACTTCGACTCGAGCTGAGGTAGATCGTCGACGAGGGTGGCTTCGGCGTCATCTACAGAGGGGTGATCGACGGCGCCGTGACGAAGGGGAAGCGGAGGGCTTCCAGGGCGATAGGGAGTGGCTTTGTCAGGCATCTAATCTTATTTGCATGCATGCACATCCATGCGGGTCGGCGTCGTCGTGGGTGCTGCACACCGCGAGCGTGCGTGGCGTTGCACATATGGAGGTGAGGATGGGCAATTAGGCGTGGGCGCATGGCAGTACCAGCAGCCGGTGTGCGTTGTGCTTCGGCTCAGCACGTAACGCCAAGCCGGTCGTGGTGCCGACGTGCCACCCGTGCGTGTACCTGCCCTCGGCCGTGGGTGCGTTGTTAAGCCAGATGCCGCTGTTGCCAACCACGGCGCATGATGCATACTGCAGCCTTCGATGCACGACGCGTATGGCCACTAGTCGTCCCTCGCCCCGACGTACCGCGGAACCGGTCGATGGGGCTCTTGATGAGGTCCACGAGCTCGCCCATCACAAGCAGTTTGAATTGCTGCCTGCCCAGCCAGTCACGGAGGCTGCGCACAGTGGCGCGTCCCGGCGCTCGAGGGAGCCCTCATCAGGTTCCCCACCAATAGTCTCTCAGCGCCCTGCAGCACCGCCGACACGGCCAAGTCCACTGCTGAGTGAGCTGCGCATTAGCCACACGAACTTTGCCTGCTCCGCGTGGCCTACCAGTCGTGCGGCGAGCACGCGCTCGCTCGCCGGCCCTGCGCCCAAGCTGCGCATGCCAGCTCTGGCCCCCTGCGCTAGCTAGCCTGCAGGCTCGCGCGCCAGCGCGGCGAGCACGCGCTCACGCTGCATGTTGTGCTAGCAAAATTGTGCTCCTCTCTCCTAGGACGACTGCATGGAAGACAGAGAAACACCAGGATGTTTTTGCAAATATAAACCCAGTCAGTTGATGACTGTACTTACCACGTCAGAAAGACTAAATGAAGGGGTATGGACCTCTGGTAAACTACTTTAAAAGTTTATAGACCTAAAAATACAGTTGCAAAGTTGATAGACCTAAGTGACACACTCTCAAAAGTTAATGGACCTCCGGTGCATTTTACTCTATTCCTTTTGCCTCTTGGGATTCCATGTCTAAGAGGATCTCCAAAAGATAAAATAAATCTAAATACTAAGATTTAGAGGCTCTCTAAATAAAAATAGCTCTTCAGATATTAGAGCACTGTCTTTAACCGATTTTTTAACCGAATTTTTAAAGAAAACCATCAAATTTTATGGTATCAAATTAGTATTATTAAATATACTAATATGTTTATTTTATGTCATACATGTTGTTACTCTTTCCTATAAAGTTAGTTAAATTAAAAATAGTTTGACTTGCATGGATTCTTACACTCTGTTTCTCCTCTCTATTCTTCTCTCGTCCACCTCAGCATTCAGACTACTAGCTTACTGCTCTTTAATATACTTGCTCTGAGGCATAAGAGTTGGTTGGAGCACCCTAATACAATGAATAAAGTATCATCACCATATTGCCCTATAAGGGAATTATTCCGAGCTCCATATATGGGCAATTTGATCAGGTTTAGATCTTTTGTCTTATTTATAATACTCTGCCCAAAATAAAAAGGAGAGGAGATAGTGGGTCAAATGAGCATTGCTGTTCTGGGCGTTGGGCGCTCCCGTGGTTCGCGAGAGACTAAGGGACCATTTGGGAGAGCTCCTAGGGGCTCCAGATCCTCCAAATCGCGCACGGTGCATGTGTACTGTTTGCGAGAGACTAAGGGACCATTTGGAAGAGCTCCTAGGGGCTCCGGATCCTCCAAATCGCGCACGGTGCATGTGTACTATTTATTGGAGCGGTTTTTCTGTTTTCTATCTAAAAGAACTAGGAGCCGAGAAGAGCCACTAATTTTTTTTTTTGGCTTCTCTGGCTCTGGCTCCTCGACATTGTAGCATGGAGCCGGAGCCGGGAGGAGCCTGGCCAAACATGGCCTAACTCCCTTTCTACAATGTATATGATTTTATTACTCGGAGCACCATTAAGAAGGACTTATCATCATATATTATAAAATAATATATTTTTATATTTGACCTATTATCGAATTTTAGTATTTTTTTCTCCATAAATTTGGTTACTTACAGTATGTTTGTACACATGGCTAGGTACTAGCTTCGAACGAGCAAACAAGATATATTCCCTTGGACAGTACTATTTCAGCAGTACTTTTCAGCGAATGAACAATGTTTTTTCTCTCATAATAAATCAAATAAGCAGCGACATAAGCCAAATTTCAGCGAAACGAACAAGGCCATATACTATTGAGGCTTCTGGCCGGCTCAATCGGATGCTTGTTGGTTAGTTGGAACAAAATAGTAGGAAAGCTACTTCTACTTGGACAGCTGATGAGCCCTATATTCCCTTGTTCCAGCAAGCAAACAAATAGAGTAGTTGGAACGAATAGACAAGTAAGACAGTGCTACCAGTTAGTTAACTCAGTTTATTATTTACTTTCGGCTTGTAGCCTTGCTACACAAAACCTCGCATTCGAAATTAGTACTTACTTGGACAGGTAAAGCAGGGACAGTAGTATATGGTAGTCAGCTTTGAATTGTTCTCTGTGTAGAATGCCTGTTGTTTTTTCACGAAAAGGTGGACAGTACATAGGTACGGACTAGCTCTGTTTGAATAGTTACCAGCCAAGAAAAGACTACTCAAAAATCGGCTACTTCGTTTCCAAGCAAGCAAAGTGCCGCTACTTATTTCTTTCACTTCAATTCTATTGAATTCTATTTTTCATTAATAGTTTGGAAGTCAATTAAGAAAAGCAAGCAAAGCACCGCTACATAATCAGCTACTTCTAGGTGGTAGCTGTGGGTCAACGATCTATTCTTGTTGGTTTGGATGGGGAGCGGCTTGATGTCATGGAGAAGGGCCTAACTAAGGGTTAAACTAAACCTAGAACCTCCTATATATAGTTTTGGATGGGTATAGCAACGCGGCTTTGTTTCACAAGGTTTTTAGCACCGTGCAATTTGCTGAGAGGAATGGAGTACATGTGAATGCAGCTTTTGAAATGCGGATCGAAAAACGAACTTTCTCAAACTGAAGGCTATACGGTAGGTAAGTATAGGATGGTCTATGTCTTTCAACCAAACCACGAAGGATGGTAGGTAGGCAATCGGGTGGTTCTTTGAAAGGAACTAATCTGAGAGTCTATCCCAAAAAAAAGAAATAAGTAACCAAGGCTTTCATTAACCCCTAATTCTTCTTCCGCATTGTGAAGCAGTTTAGTATTGAGTAATATGTATCATGGGCCCTTGAACTTGTCTTGGGGGTGCCACTTAGGTTCACAAACTCTCTAATCGTACTTTTGGCACCCTAATGTTGTTTAAGTATGCCACTTAGGTCCATAACTCATCGGACCAAGGTTTTGACCGATGTAGCGTGGACAGCGTGGCGCAAACGCAAGATGCATGCACGAGCAGCCGCACAGGAACATGCACGAGCCACCGCCGCGCAGGCGAGCACGCGGCTGCGCACAGGCACGCGCGCAAGCCGCTGCCTTGCAGGCTAGCACCAGCCGCGGCCGCGCACAGGCGCGCGGGCGAGCCGGCTCCCAAACCGTGCCTGTCACGGGCTGCCGGGGTGCCGCGCTCGCGCCGTCGCCAGCCACCCCCGCCCTGCTCTGCTGCCGTGTCGAGGAGCTGCCGTGGCTCGTCGGCGACTCGGCCACTCGGAGACTGGCGCCGTGCCTCGCGAAGCCTAGAGCCAGCCAGTGACGCGGCGAGACACAGGTGGGGCGAGCAGGAACCAGCCAGTGAGCAGCGCGGCCGCGACGCCGGCGGTGACCCCGATGAGCACGGCCCTGCTGCTCCTATCGACCATCCCCGCTGCCGTGCGCCTCTCTCCAACCAGACCGAATTAGACTTTGGCACTTTAAGCAAAGTTGGAGATCTCGCGTAGCTCTACAACATTTGTTACTACCTCTTGTGCCAAAATTAAACGGATTCGGAGTTAAGATGGGACAAAGATTGATGTTTCCGTGTATTTTTTGCGGTAGTATTGCATGAATACAGAGCGCGGCCTCAGGGACGATGGCAGCAGGTCGCAGCGGCCCCACCGGGTGGTCGTCACCATCGTGTCGAAGTTGTCGTTCATGATGACGATGTCGGAGCTCTCCTTGGCAACCTCGGTGCCCTGGATGCCCATGGACAGGCCCACGTCGGCCTCCTTGAGCGCCGGCGCGTCGTTGGTCCTGTCGCCGGTGACCGCGACCACGTGGCCCCTCTGCTTCAGGCGCTACACCAGCACCAGCTTGTCCATGGGCAGAGACCGCGCCATGACGCGGATGCGGTCCACGATGTCCAGCTGCTCCTGCGGCGACATGGCGCGGAACTCTTGCCCCTCCATCACAATGGCGTCACGGTCGCTGTTCGAGATGATTCCGCACTCCATGGCGATGGCACGGGCCGTGTGGACGTTGTCGCCTGTGACCATCTTCACCGCGACGTCCGCCTTAGTGCAGGCCTCAATGGCAGTCCTGACCTCTGGTCGGCAGGGGTCCTTCAGGCCGACGAAGCCGAGCAGTGTCAGCCCTTCATCGTCGATCTTTGAGTGCTCGCTGTCGACATGCATGTAGGCGAAGGCGATACACCGGATGCTGGCAGCCGCCATCTCACTGATGATTTCTTCCAGCTTCCTCCTCTTCCCCGCGTCGAGTTCGCGTGCCGCGCCGTCTGAACCAACATTCGCAGAGCAGCTCGCCAAGACCATCTCCGCGGCGCCTTTCCAGTGCGCGGTCACCGTGCCAGTGGCGTTGTCCCTGATCATCACGCCGTTGCGCTTCTTGTCAGAGTTGAACGCCTCGACGTGCAACACCTTACAGCTCCTCTTCAATGCGTCGGCGTCCATGCCGAGGTCCGCCACGGCCCAGGACAACAGAGCCTTCTCTGTCGGGCTGCCCGATATCTCCGGCGGCGAGACGTTGTCCGGCTTGTACACGCTTCCGGTGGTGTTGAGCCCTACTCCCTGGAGCAGCAAGCTGACGACGGCGCCGGTGACCTCCTTGGGTCGGTCGGTGCCGACCCAGAACTCCGTCACCTTCATCTGATTAAGCGTGAGAGTGCCCGTCTTGTCTGTGCAGATGGCGGTTACCGAGCCCATGGTCTCTCACGCCGAGAGCATGCGCACCAGCGCGTGCTCCTTGACCATCCGCTTCATGGAGAAGGCGAGCGTCAGCGTCACCGCGAGCGGGAGGCCCTCGGGAATTAGCACCACGATGATGGTGATGGCCTGCTGGAAGATGCCAACGAGCGCGGTGAAGACGCTGTTGAAGGTGACGTGCTGCCTGTCGAACGTCGGCTTGCCCTGCTCGTCCCTGGTGCTGCCGGTGAAGTGGCGCGCGGTAACCGGCGACGGGGCTCCTCGACACGGCAGCAGAGCAGAGCAGGCCGCAGCAGCCAGTAGAGCAGGCCGCAGCACCCCGGCAGCTCGTGACAGGCATGGTTTGGGAGCCGGCTCGCCCGCGCGCCTGTGCGCGGCCACGGCTGATGCTAGCCTGCACGGCGGCGGCTTGCGCGCGTGCCTGTGCGCAGCCACGTGCTCGCCTGCGCGGCGGCGGCTCGTGCATGTTCCTGTGCGGCTGCTCGTGCATGCAGCTTGCGTTTGCGCCACGCTGTCCACGCCACGTCGGTCAAAACCATGTTCCGATAAGTTATGGACCTAAGTGGTATACTTAAACAACATTAGGATGCCAGAAGTACGATTAGAGAGTTTGTGGACCTAAGTGACACCCCAGGACAAGTTCAAGGACCCACGATGCATATTACTCTTTAGTATTTATAGGCAGGCACAGGATAAGGCGGGACAGAGCCGAGATATATCCTTACTTAATGAAAGTTGAGAGGGACGACGGGATAGGTAATCATTGGATTTTAGTACAGTCGCTCGACTCTAGATGTAGGTAGATATCGAGTCTTATTCCTTAATACTCCTACAAGTATGTAGTGGAGGTCGTATCAGCAGTTCAATAGTAGTCACTTCTTGGTCACCAGACTGTTTTCTCTTCATTCAGCTTGATTGCTTTCCCGAAAAGAAATTTATGCCAAGAATCCTAAGAACTGCTTTGGTTGATATGACCTTGCTTGCTAAAAGCAAACTTGCCTGCTCACATTCGCCTGGAGATTGAAGGATCGCTCGTTATGAGCAGCGCGGATTAATACTAATATGTATGAAAAAAACGGACATTGAAGCACCTAATTCTAATCTCAAAATAAAGTCCAATAGTCAAATTTACTAGAAAACGAAGAGAGGCCAAGGCAACCCAGCCTCTAAAAGAATAGATAGGCCTCTATGGCTCGTTCCACTTACGTTACAGTCGCTGCTTTAAAAGAATTCGAACCAACCCTATGGTCAAATAGGTCTTCCATTAGGGTGATCGGAAAGGCAAGATTCCTGGCCTCAATGTCTACGAGTAGGAAAGACAAGATCTCTCGATTCATCACGTCTTTTGAAAGCAAATAAGTAGTTCCAATAAACAACTAGTGGGATAAAAGTTATCTCAAATTAGATATAGTTGGCTAGCTAATTTTCTGTGAAATTTGCCTTGAGGAATACAGGGCAGGAAATCATAGTAATGGATTCATTACTGGTAGGGGTTATGCCAACATAGCTGAGAAGTACTACATTAGTGCACATCTGAGACACGAAAAGAAACAGCTCAGGAGCAGATGGGGTCAATTGAAAGGGCTTTATCAGTTCTGGCTGTACCTGAATAAGCACACTGGTTTGGGGCGCAATGCTAATGGCTCCATAAGTGCTACTGACGATTTCTGGGATAAGCACACAAGGGTAATGATAACACACATATTTTGTTATCTAAATTACATGCATCATATTATGCCAATTTCGTGTCATAATCGTGTACATTTTCTCCCAGAATAAACCTGAATGGAGGAAGTTGCAATGGGGACCTCCAAACAATCTTGCCCAGCTAGAAGAACTTTTTGAAAAAGTCGCGGTTGATGGATCTTCAGCTTGTATTCCTGGTGAACCAATTGGAGCTGCACATGGTGAGATGGATGAAGAAGCAGAGGAAGATGGATTGGAGGACAGCCCAATGAGTACTAGTAACACGAAGAGAGGCAGCAGTACAATTACTACTGCCACCAGTCCATCCAAAAAAACAAAAAGTCCGATGGTAAAGGTGCTGAACGGAATTCTTCAGAACTTCAAGGAAGAAAGTTCAGGGGACAAGATGGCAAAATCAATGCAGAGAGCTCTTGATTTGGCTGTGGACTGTGGGGCTGCAGAAGAGAGTATCGAGTATTTCATGGCTACCACTCTGTTTGCGAAGGCTGAAAACCGCGAGGCATTCTTCAACTTTAAAACAAAAGAAGCCAGGCTACTATGGTTGAAGAGATGGTGCACCATAAAGAAGCTGTCCTAGATGCATCAGTAGTATCTATATTATTATATTTATGCATGAACTATCTTAGGGGCATCAGTAGTATGTACAGTTCATATATGCATGAACTATCTTATACCGTCTCCAACAGTCTACTCGTCGGTGTTTCGAACAAGCACCGGCTAGTAAATTTGTATTTATGTGCGTTAGGCCCGGATGATGCGCTAAAGAACACAAGGATTATACTGGTTCGGGCTGAATGTCCTTACGTCCAGTCTGCTCCTGCTCGTGTTATTAGCACCGAAAATGATTCGTAGTAGGGGTACAAACGATCGAGAGAGGGACTAGTCCCAAGTCTCTGATGGAGAGGGTCGAAAGGATGCCAAGAGCTTGGTCGCTGCTTGGCTGCGTGTGCGATGTGCTGTGTTGGTGTCGAACCGGGTCTTGTGCGAGTTGTCCATCCCCTTAGGGGGTGCCCAACCCCTCCTTTTATAGATCAAGGGGAGCCGGGCTTACATGCTGGAGAAAGGAGAAAACTGAAAGCCGGGGCCCCCTCCGAAAGCGCTGCCCCCCCCTTTTCCTTCCGAACCAGCCCCGCTCGATACGACAGACGATGTTAGGGGTTGGCACGTTCATTGGGAGCTGCGTGCTGACGACGACGCGCCTGTAATTGATTTGCAAGTGGTTAAGTCCCATCCCGCCCCTGCGGGCGGCGTGTTGGATAGGGGTGTCGGTCTGCGACACTGTGGGGGGCGGACGGTGCAGCGCCCGCACGCTTGTCACTGTAGGGGACGCGAGTCCCATAATGGTGTTTGTGTCAGGTTCTGCGCCCGAGGGTTGAAGGCGGCGCCCACAATACTGTAGGCCAAAAAAACCCGGTGCCTACAATACTATTTGGGCTCTGTCATGTCTGGTAGGGCCTAAAGCGCCCATCTCGTCGTACCTCGATGGCACTTGTCAGTGGCACAGGGCATGGTCCTTGCCGCCGCGGTTGACTCTAACGTCTCGTCTAACTCTGTTCCTGTCATCATGAAGGGACAGGGCGAGGGCGTCAGGTGAAGCGATGTTCAGCCCTTATCGGCCAAGCGAGCGAGGCCAGCCCTTGGTCGTTGGACGAGGCAGAGCCCGCTCCCGGACGTCAGGCGGGGCGGAGTCTAGCCCCCCGAGGGTCGGGTGAGGCAGAGTCTGGCCCCCGGGGGTCGGGCGAGGCGGAGTCTGGCCCTTGGGGGTCAGGCGAGGCGGAGCCTGGCCTTTGAGGGTCGGGCGAGGTGGAATCGATCTCCCCTGGTTTTGGGCAAGAGGCGTCGTCACGCTCCTGTCTGATCGGAAGTATCAACGCTTGGCGTTTATTAATTCTACCTCATTGGGTACCCCGGTATTAGGTCCCCGACAGTAGCCCCCGGGTGTTTTGGGTAGAGTTGCCCGGGGGGTGTTCCGGCTTGCCAGAGGGTGTTCCAATTCACCAGAGGGTGCGCACGAGTGCACCCGATGGGTGTAGCCCCCAGGTGATTCGGGTAGAATCGCTCGGGTGGTGTTCCGGCTCGCCAGAGGGTGTTCCGATTCGTCCGAGGTTGTCCCGATTTGCTAGAGGGTGCGCGCGAGCGCACTCGATGGGTGTAGCCCTCGAGCCCCCGGGTGATTCGGGTAGAATCGCCCGGGGGTGTTTTTGAACCCTTCGTGGGTAAGACAGTGAGATTCGGTTTTCCTCAGCTGGATAGTTTTAAGGGAACCCTGATGTCCCATTCGCGGGGATGTCGTCCGGGCTTAGCCCGGCTGGGGTTTGACTGAAAAGTCGAAGTCCTATTGGCACTCGTGTACCGGAGTCCTGGTCTCTTGCGGGCCCGTCGCTTGTTTGAGACGTCCGTCGAGATGGTTGGGCCGACCCTGGTCTGTCTGGGCCTAGATGGATCAGAGAAGAAATTTTTTTGGCCCACGTCCCCTCTGTTGGAAGAGAGTCCAGTCGCTCGGGAAGGCGAATTGTTCAGCGTGATTTCGGTGGGAGCGGATAGGGATCGTGGGCGCGTGTCCCGCGACATGACGCGGCGGTGCGCGTGGCAGGCCTAGAGATTAAGGCGGATGGTTGCTCTTCTCGCATCCGTCGTCCCTATAAAACCACGGGGTTTGCCCCTAGGGTTCCGTACTTCGCCTCCTTGCCCTCACGTTCTTAGCCTCCGCCGCCAATCGCCTGAGCCTCTTGCACCCGCACTGCTCCCGCTGTCAAACTCGATGCTGCCTTCTCCCCGGTGCTGCTCCCGCCATCGCAATGGACCCGGGGTACAAGTCTACCATCTCCACTCGGTGCCTGGAGGGCCTCATCCGCCGAGGCCTCCTTCGTCCGTTGACCGCCACCGAGGAGTGGCGGCTGCCTAGTGAAGAGGACGAGCCGCAGCCGCCTAAAGGGTACTCGTGTCTTTTGCTCATTTCCACGAGCGGGGATTTGCCATGCCCGCCCATCCGTTTTTTCGGGGACTGCTGGACTACTGTCAGGTGGAGCTGTAGCACCTTGCCCCCAACGGGATCCAGCACATTGCGGCGTTCGTCGCTTTGTGCGAGGGGTTCTTGGGGATCAGTCCCCACTTTGATCTATGGCGGTATCTCTTTGCCGTCAATCTTGTGAAGAGGCAGGTCAGGAAGCAAGAGCTGCACGCGCTGGTGGGGTGCGCCAGCATCCACCTCCACAACAATCGGTCGAGGGTGTACCCGCTAATGCGTCTGTCCACCTCTAATAAGGGGTGGCGTTCACAATGGTTCTATGTCAAGAATGACGCCGCCGCCCCCTTGCCGGCTTTCACTAGGCGCTACATCTTGGAAGCCCCAGGGTCATGGGGGTGGGGTGTCCCGGGCAAGCGAAAGAAGCAACTCAATGGCCTTCTTGTCGCCCTCCGAATTCTGAAGCAGAGGGGCGTGAAGGGGTCGGGGATTATCGGCGCCTACCACGCAAGGAGGGTTGCGCCGCTGATGGCGCGCGCGCTTCCCCTGTATTAGATGGTGCCCGAAGCATCGTTCGAAGGGACGGTGCTTGTCGACGAGGCGCTCCCTTACTCCGAAGTGGCGCAGCGCATGAAGGAGGCGATACAGCCCATGAAGGACTCCGAGGGCGCCGTCCTTGACTTCATGTATCTAGTGCCGGGGCATCCCCCAATGCAGTCGGAACTTGGGTTTGTTGACTTCGTAAGTCTTCTCTCCCCTCGCTCCTTTTTTCACTTGAACTTTCGACCCCCTGATGCTAACCTTGGGATAGTGGGACCAGCCGAGGGGACTGCTCTTCAAGGATAGCCCGACTTCGCTGCCGAAGGACCTAGCCCGGGCGGCAGCGAACCGCGCCTTGGCTAGTTGGGACAAGAAGACGAGATAGCTTGCGAAGAAAAAGGTGATACGGAAGCAGCAAGCCCACGACCGAGGAGAGGAGACTGGTAGTGAAGACGATGACGACGACGAGTCAGACGAGTCAGCAGCCGGCGTGGATTGGGGTGACCTGGTGGATGAGGAGGCGTTGCCCCCATAGGGACCCTTCTCGTTCCATGCGGGGGGAAGCGAGTCCGCGGGGACGGTGGAGCCGGACCTGCCCCTGGGTCCGGTAGGAGCCGGTGGACCCGCCGTCACCGTCGGGGTGTCGGCGGAGCATCGGTGGGCGGGAGGGGACAGATCCGAGGCTGTCCCCGAGGTGCTGGTGGAGCGGGGCGGCTCCGACGCCATGCCCTGTGAGCTGATGGAGGGGGACGGCTTCGGCGTCGTGCCCCATGAGCCGGCGGGGGAGGGCGGCCCTGTCGCCGCACCCTCGGAGACAAGGGAGGCGAGCCCCCTGCCTCGGAGTAGGGGGCAGGTCTGAAGCGGTCCCGCCCACATG
>CAJGYO010000497.1:0-138218 GCA_904845875.1 Miscanthus lutarioriparius | reverse complement strand
CATTTGTTCATTATGTGCTTTTCCATATAGGTTTGCAGAATCTTCTAGCATCCTTAATTGTTATGCGGATGTATGCAATGAATTGGGTATATGCTGCCATCAGCGTCCACTTCTAAGTAATGGAGTCTTAAACTCCACTGCTGTAGTAGGATGTTTTGTATTAAGATCCATGAGATATGAATTCACTCTAGGTGTGTGGCCGTTGTGATCTTGCCCCGAGGAGATTGAATCTAGCCATCGTTTGGAGCTCTCTTTTGGACGAAGTCTATTCTTTCTTCTTCACTAGCTCAAAAGTTTATGCGCCTTAAGGTTCTAGAACCTCTCCTCTAACCGACTATGATGCACAAAATTAAGCTTTCATGCGAGTTTCCGGCCCCATGACAATGGTTGATGCATTGAACAACAATCATCCGGTGGATTTCTGCAAGGTACCTCGGGCGTGGCCCGCGGCTTGGAAGGATCCACCGGTCTGCCACACGCCTAGCGTAATCGAAGTACTCTGCCAAACTTGTCCGGTCGGGGACCGAGAGCCTCGGCTCGGATGGTGAGCTCTCCGGAGTCTGAAAAGCCACGGTCACGGAGTTGAGCCTACTCGGCGGTGATTTCCACCGTGGGATTTATTCCCAAAAGGGTTTTAATCTTACGAGGTCTGGACACTGCATGTGGCATTACAATGGGACTACACGACGTGCCACTGTATAGTCTCTCTGAAACTCATCGTGGCTTCGGTGATTTCGAAAGGGCGCTTGAGAGGTGTAAGGTTGCACTAGCTTCTAGGGGTGTGCGTGTGTGTGTGGTGGTGTGAGTGTGTTGTGTTGATGCAGATTACTGGCAACTTTTACTAAGTCACGCTAAAAAAAAACTTGTCAGGTCGGGCACTTGAGACCACAAGCTCCCTTAGGGTTGGACACAGTTAGCCATTTGATGAGCAATGTCCCCCGTTAAGCGTTTTCTTCCCCCTTCCATAGAAAAGACCTACAGATCTTGTCAATCTGTTTCCTAGCCCCAGGCAGCTAGTGAAGACGGTCAGGTGGTATGGCAAGCATAGACAGCCATCCTCATCTCTACATGCATCAATGCATTATATACAGAGACAAATGCACTTACTGGAGCAATAGTAAAAGCATAGGACATGACACTATATTGATGAGGCTGCATCCTAATCAAATGGAAGCTTAAGTGTACTGTAAAGCACTATCTGCGGTAAAGAGAAGACACAAACTAAGAGAGAGATTGCAGAGCAGAATAAGTAGCAACTGAAACAGCACGCTATCCTTTGGAAAATGAAACAGCAATATGTAAAGGGTAAGCCACAACATGCTATATGAAGAAACCACAAAAAAGAAAAATTGAAAACCCTAATTGAGCGCCTAAATGTGCCCATTCCCAGGATTTTTAGCAGTTTATCCTGGAACTTAGAGTAAAAAGCTAGGTTTGACAGTCAATAAGCACAAGCAACGCAGTGCTTGATGGTCTCAAATCGTCATATGCCATGGGAGCCCTCTTCCTGCCAGTAGGAGTCAAAGGCCTTGGATGCTAGCACAGCGCCTTTCTCCGAATGGATCGAACAAGACCACTGGGAGAAAATGCCTGGTTGCATGGGAGAATGTATGCAAAACCCAGGAAGATGGGGACTCAGGATCAAACGCTTGGACACTGAAAATGCTTGTCTGCTGATTAAACTCATTCACAGGCTTCCACCATCAGGGGGACTCTTCCTGGGCAGCTTGGGCAAAGGGCCGTGTCCGGCTGGCTGACCTCAAGAGATGTAGCCGGCCCCACGCACAAGGGAAGCGATCAGGGAACTGCTGCTTGCCTCCGGGTATTTCTCATGTCAGAGTGGGCAATGGCGAAGACACATCTTCTGGCTGGACCGGTGGTTAACAAGTTCAACACTAGCTGATGCTTTCCCTCTCCTACACAGTCACTTCACCAAAGGAGACGCCTCAGTGCATACAGTCCTCAATGGTGACTGGCGATCAATGCTTCAGTCACGGCTATCCCACAAGCTGAAGGCGAGTTGGATCAGCTGAGACACCTTCTACACGGTGACGCTCAAAGCCACCCCGACGATAGAATCTGTGTTTGCCAAGCACGATGGCAGCTTGCTGCCGGGATGATCTATAGGGGCATCGATCAGAGGCGAGCAGAAGCTGCCTTCCTTTGATTTTGTATGGCGCAACTTTGCACCTCCACGTTGTTGAAATTCTTCGTTGGCCTTTGGTTCAAAGACGGGATCCAGTGCAAAGACCAATTTGGCAGGAAAGGGCTCTTGTCAGATGCAATCTGTGACCTGTGCAAGCGCCAGAATGAAGACGCAGATCACAGCCCCATGTCAGGCTGTTCCAACTTGCTCGCTCATTCTGGAGAAGATTGGATGGCAGCCAAATGCAGTTCAGAGCCTCTGATGAAACCAGGATGCCAGACAGAAGTGCCCAAGGAAGCGGCCTCGAGCTTTCTTCTCTTGTGCTGTTGGGAGCTATGGAAGCACCGCCATGATGTGATCTTCAGAGGAATGGCTGGCGAGATCAACAGAAAGATTGGTAGCCACCTGCAAAGCCACCGCTGTTCTGTGGTAATGCCGGCTACCTAGAAGCTCCACCGCCTTGTCTAGTTTCTGGAGATCCATTAGTTTCATGTAATTGTGATGTATTGCTCTCCTGCCTCGCTCTCTATTTGTAACTATGGCGCCAAGCCAAACCCTCTGGGCTAATGCCCTTCCATTCCTGGGATCTGTGGTAATCAAATCAGGTGGGGACAAATCCGTCCCCCGTAGCATCTTAAAAAATAAGCACAAGGAGCTAGCTCTAGAGCTTAAAGGACATTTACCTGAATATTCTCAAGCTATTGAATATTATCAACCAAAATCATAAAACAATCTTCAGATAATATCAACATCTAAACCCTACATCACCAAGTATATGGGTCATGCAGATACAACTCAATTCATACACTCTTTTATGCATAATGATACAAAACACATACACTGATACACCATGGCACATAGTATCAGAGAAACTCACCAATTTGTCCTGGTGACCTAGAGAGCCAGAACAGGGTACAAGTAACAACAGGGCAGTTTTATATCAAGACGCTTACAGGGAGAACATGGGTATGATTGAACAGTGGGGGAACCATCGCTTAGAACAAACCTTCTAGGAAGTTTTAAATTGCAATGGACTACATGGGCATTATAATATATATCTGGACACCAAAGGAAACATAAACTCGTGTATCCCACAGCAAGGTACCAGAATTAACCCCATATTTAGGTAAAGTGAAGCAAAATTCCTTGCACCAGTTGCTAGTTCAAGTAAAGGTATAAATGCAAGGAGGCCAACCATGATTCATCCACCCCTGCCCCAAAGATTCATAGCAGGAGTGCATAATTTCTTCAGCTGTTTTGTAGCACTACAGATAAATTGTAAATTGTCTCCACGCAGTGACACTCTATATGGGGTGCAGTCTTATATGTATAGAGGCAATTAATACAAAACGTAGTATAGCAAATCAGCAGAGTATTTTCTTTGAAAGAATAAATTGGTAGAGTATCACATCTAAGAGTATTTGGCATACAGAGATTAAAGATTCTGCTCATCCCATTTGCTCGTTCAAGCGACAACATAAATGAGAGAGCAAAGCACAAAGCAGCCCAAAGATTCGTACCAGAAATACACTGCACTGGGTATAGTCCCCAGATCCTGACCCACCTCTATAATTATGCTAATGAATTATTTGTACTATTGGAGAATGCATCTACTGTGTAGCAGAAGATAGTAAAGCACAGAGGCATACAGTGAAGAATGGTGGAGAAATTAGAAACCTGGGATAGGATGAATGTAGAAAAGGTTACAGAATAGAAGAGGTAGATACCAAACGAAAGCAAAGTAGAAGGAGTAAAACCTGCAGCAACATGAATGGCGTAAGAACTTGCAATGCAGTAACCAATAGCAGTTAACCGTGCAAAAACACATGAATGGGACTCATTTTAAGATCCGAAAGGAAAAATGCAGCAAAAGAAACGACCTGTTCTTGATGTCAACTTTTGCAGCAGCCAACATGGAGTGTCCATGCTGAGCACAAGCACCTTCAATCCCAGCGACAGTTACTGTAAGCTGATGCTAACCATGCAGTTGTGTACTTCCCTGAAGATATACCATATCCCAGCAGTGAGCAGCCCCAACAAACATACACAACTTATATATGCTGTCCAATTCTGCAGAAGGTAGTCAGGTACTGCGCTAGTTAATTTTCAGCAATTGAACAAGATTTCTATATATAGCTCGACATTGAAGTCATTCAGTGGCTACAATCTACATGTTTTATCCCAGCTGCAAGGACACAATTTAGTCATGTAAATGTTTTTTTCTGTACACAATGTGAATGATAATTGATCTCCACAACTAAATGGCAATGTACTACTGCAAGAGAAACATACTGTCCTTTCTAGTCTAGGATTCAACGTGAAAGAAAAAAAAGAATTAGCGAAGACCAAAGCACAGAAGGAAATGACCGAATGGACTACTAAATCGTCACCTGCGTGTTCGAGAAAAAAAAAAACTACTATATCGTCAACATATATCATAGTGCGTAGAAGGTTTGCTCACACTAAAATGATGATTACCCATGCAGGCAACATCATCTAACCATCATATGTGCAACATAGCAATGAAAAAAGCTAACAGTAAACATCACAGATTCATAGCCAAACTATTTTTTCTTGAAGAAATTGCAACATTGTTTTCCTTGTATTTTCCTCAACCTAAAAATTTAACTACAAAAAAACCTACAAATAACAATAGTATCCACTGCAATGTATATTTACAAATTAGCATAACTAAAAACTCAGAAAGTATAGCAACATAATTTCTAATATCTAAAGCATTACATGATGCAAGCTACTAAAATAAATACATTCAGAGGATACTAACTCATCATGAAGACCTCAAATCTTTTGAATAGTTAAGGTCAGCAATCAATCAGCCCTCTTTGGTCGCCGCATACAAGTTGTGCATCAGTCAAGGAATTCAGGACACGACATCCTTAACTAGCATATCATTAAAGACAGATCTTGCACAGGCGAGATCACATAAGCAACATATAGATGAATCAGCTGAATTGGGAAACAAAGATGTCCAGAAGAAATCCAAATTTATAACATGGATGTGCATCTATTCACCTTCCTTGTGAGCATAAGTTTTTGCAAAAGTTTTAGATGCGAAAGAAAATGTCAAGTTGTCTGTGCAGCACCTTTTGGTGCATCACTCTGAAACAAGGCCTCTGAGTAGAGTAAAGAAAAGTTGTTGGTAATTCTATCTGCTCAAATATTTTATGAGTAAAAAACCAAATCTGATTACTGAAAAGCATAAGATCTGATAACCTTGGACATTGCATATTGACAGATGTGCAGGCCAGAAAGTGCATGGAGCTTCTTTGGCTTCCATCATTACAAGACGATCTAGTGAAAGAGGAGAAAGAATTAGACATTACGTTCACTTCACCTGCTTCCTGCAAGGAAATGTAAGATAGGTAAATGGTCTAACAAACAGCTGTACTTGGGGTGAAGCAGTCATTTTGGAGGTGGAAACAAGTGACCAAATGCAGCATGCCTTTGAGGCTTATTATGAGGACACAAAAAGAAAACAAAGTGAGATGGCACAATGATAGCGCGTGAGTTAACAAATATGGGATTGCAGGCATATCATTTATGACAACCTATTTAGCAGCCAAGAAACAATAAAATTTAATTTTTGTTTCTTTACATGGAAGATAAAAGGGCAAAAAATTATCAGGAGAATTATTGAAGTTGGTATACTACAGGCAGATACTTAAAAGTGGTAAGGTTGCAAGCAAATTTGAGAGAACTTCTTCCTCTCATCAGACTGAACAATTGACAACTACTGAATCTCACCAACCAAAGCAATCCTAGGAACCTTACTAGTTTTACTTTTCCTCTCATTCAGTAACTTCCGCTTGTTCAGCATCACTGAACCTACAATATTGGACAGCACTGCAAAATCACCTCCGCATTCTCTTTCTAAGTCCAGTATCTTCTTTATAGCCCTCTCCCCATCTCAACTTCTCCATACTTACTGCAAACACCCAACAGCATCCTCCATACAGCAGCATTAACCTGTATAGGGAACCCATCTATTGTTTGCTTGGCCTCACACAACCGTCCAGACCTACCAAGCATGTCTATGATGCAAACAAATGCTCGACCCCTGGATCTATATTGTACTAAAAGATCATGCTTTTTTAAAAACGCTAACCCTTGCTCTATCAGCCCCCCATGACTGCAAGCATCAATGACGCTCAAGAAGGTGACTCTGTTGGGCCTAATCCCTGCAAACAGTTCAACTGCCTCAACTGACAACCCATGCATTGCAAAACCAGAAATTATCGGTGTCCATGGCACTAGGTTTTTCTATGTAGCATTTCATCAGACACCTTTAGCGAGTTCTGCACCGAGCCAATCTTAGCATACAAGTCTATGAGCGAATTCTCAACAAAGACATCTGACACGGTACCCTTCTTCTCACAATAGCCAAGCGGCATCTCACCCACAATGATCCATCCAGATATTGCAGGAATAACTACTAAAACAGTATCTCACTCAGGCTAATGCCTCCTGCCATCATCTGGCAGAAAAGAGCAACAGCCAACAGCCTCCGTATAAAGGCAGGCACGCGTACAGCCGTACACACCTATCAATCGGCCTGGTCCATGAGACAACATTGCTGCAGGGCATCTGCTCAAACAGAAGCCTCGCATACTCAACCTCACCCACCCGACGAAGCCCGTGATCATCACATTCCGCGAAACCACATTCTTCACCGGCATTCCATCGAACACCTTCATTGCTTCCACCAAGCGTTTAGAGACGTCATACACGTCGACGAGGGCGGCGTGCACGTAGGCCCAGAACTCGAACACCTTGCAGACTACGAATGGAGCTGCGCATCGGCTCGAGGCCACCCAGACGTTGCGCAACCCTTGAACACGAACGCGAAGGCAAATGTGTCATCACTCATCAGCCAGGGGCGGAGGAGGCAGGTGGTGGAGCGCGTGCCTGAAGAAGCGCAGAGCTGGGCCGTGGGGTAGAGCCTTGATTCTTTCTCGTAAAACACGGGTCTTGTTGGGCTGCAAGTGGGAGCCTGGAGTACAGATGGGCCTTTGGTCTTAGATGACCATGGGCCGGATTGGGCCGTCATGACGCTCGTAGCTTCCGTCGACTAAACGAAATGGTTTCCCATTCTTCATTTTGATTTTCTATTTTCTATATATTTGCTCCTTGTTTGTTTGAATTGAAATTGAAGACTTACCTGCGAATGGCACCCGTGATCTGATGTTTCTCTTTCTCTTCTAAGTGTTTATTAAGCGGTTAAGTTCTATGCTCCACAAACTTTGCTAAACCGGGTTCATTTTTCTTCCTTTCATCACCAATTAAATTCTAATTACCTGTTGATAGCTCATTTGTCCATGTAATATTTTAAATTATTTTTAATCCCAAATATGTCGACCACAACGCCAACAAAAAAGTAAGTAACGAACAAGAAAAAATCAAGAACTATCTAAAATGACCTGAAAATCCTAAAAAATGGTTCACCCGCACAATCCTCGTTGACCTGTCGTATGGTATGAAAGCAAGATCTTAAGACTAAAGTTACCATAGACACCTTGCTATTTAAGAGCATGTGATTTACCATTGAAAAAAATAACCAAGAATGCAAGTATAGTTAAGAATTGTATTTGGTTGGGTTTATGAAAACTGCTTTTGCCAAAAAAAACAACAACTAAAAAGCTGGGCGCAACCTGTAGGCTGTAGCAGCTTCTGTAGAGAAAACTGTTTTTCCCTCTAGCCCTTGTTTAGTTCCCTTGGATTAGAATTTGGTATTTATCTGAAAAGAAGATTTCCGTCGCATCAAATTTCATGCAGTGCATTTATGAAGTCTTAAATGTTGACGAAATCAAAAAACTAATTACAATAGTTTAGTTGTGCTTTCTTGATTTAACGTTTTGAGTCTAATTAGTCAACGATGAGGACAATTATTACCAAATAAAGCAAAACGCTACAATAAGCTACAAGTGTATGTCGAATTTTGGCGGCGCCGATTCAATGGGTGAACTAAACAGGCCCCTAGTATGATTTTTCCTTCTACGGCTGCAATTTTCAACTTTTTCAACTGTACCACTTCTCGATCTTTCTTTTCTTTTCCTCTTCTCGTCCGACTCTCGACAAAATTGCATATTTAGGGCTCCAAAGTTGGATTAGGTTGCCACTCCGGAGGTGGATGAAAATGGGGCCATCTGTGTCTATAAAGACTCCGACAGAAGCACAAGCACCGCCCCTGCACGCGCTAGGGTTGCGGGCGCCGGCGCCACCACACCATTTCGGGCGGCGAGTTTCTCCAAGCAGCCGGTTCCTCTCCGGTGGTCCTCTCCGCCCTCTCCTCCTCCCCGAACAATCAACGGCCGCGTCCGCGTCCAGCCTGGCTGTGCACCGCCGCTCGTCAGGGTCCTCTCCAGCGTCCTCTCTGCCCTCTCGTCCTCCTCCCCGGACACCTTGTTTTGCCGGCCGGAGGTATTAAACCCCTCCCCGCTGTTCAGTGCTCGCATTGTATGGATTCCTGTGGGGATTTGTGTTTTAGGTTCAGTGTTTGTGTGTATGGATTGATGTGATGTTTCTGTTCAGTGCTTGCATGTACAAATTGATGCCAAAATCCCTATGCTCGCTTTCTTGTTGTTCGCTAGTGTAGTGTTGTGCACCAGAATTCGTGACTTCTTCACTGTACGCCGTAGCCAACCTGACAGCATTTGTGAATGGTCACAGAGGCAACCTGACAGCACTTGTATTCCTATTAATTTTTTTGGTGCTGTGATCAGTGGCCAACCTGACAGCATTTGTGAATGATCACAGATCCAATCTGACAGCACTTGTATTCCTATTAATTTTTTGATGCTGTGATCAGTGGGATATATTTTTTAACACATTGTTGTTGTGATAACTAACTTCAATGAAATATATTTTTTGCTTGATTCAAGCATGGCAGAGAGAGAGCGGATTGAGTGGTGCCAATTTGAGGCATTTCATTGATATTTGCAAAGGAGAGATCGAGGCTGGGTTCAATAGAGCCAGTTGGGAAAAAACTTGTAGACAAATTTGAGGAAAAAAACAGGTAAAAGACTAACAAAGAAACAATTGAAGAACAAGTGGAATAATATGAGAAAGGAATATACATGGTTTATGGAGTTGAAAAATGCTGCCACTGGACTTGGATGGGATGATGCAAAGCAAACAGTTGACTGCGCTAAAGAATGGTGGGATGAACACCTTGCTGTAAGTTTTGCACTACATTTTTCTTTTATTCAATGATCATGATTCTATATGGTTGCACTTGCTAACTTTTTTAATTTGATTTCAGAGATGCAACAATCCTGAGAAGGGGATCAAATGCAATCATATGAGGTTCCAAAAACATGGACCAAAGCACCTTGATGATTTGCACATTATGTTCGGTAAGATTCATGTTAGTGGGACCACTGCAATTTGTCCTGGGGACATATTATCGGATGAATCAAGTAATGATGATGATGTGACCAAAGTGACAAAAACTTCAGATGCCGAGGATTAAGCCTGTCGTTGGGGAGGGTATGGATACACCCGTACGTATCCATACTCATACCCATATCTTGCTTATCCACATGTTCCCCTCCCGACTTTTATTCATACCCGATTTCCCCATATTCATTAGATAATTGAGCAGTGACTAACTATGTATGTCTCCGGCCTCATCGTCATAAGCTAGCTAAGTAGAAATGCCCTACGCTCGCTGCCGGGTAGTCGATCAACAGCAACGCCAAGTCCTCCTCGTTGCCTCTGCCGTCCGTCTCGTTCCGGGCGCGCCACACCTTGAAGAGCTCCTGGCGGCGGCGGGCACGTCGGCGCCCATCTGCGTGTTGACCCAGGAGCAACGCCGGCCACGCCATTCATGCAGGAGACGGCAGCTATGTCATGGGTACTTCCTGTGTACGTACGCGAACTTGTGGTGCCGAGGTAGCCGACGTTGAGGTCGATCCGCGGCTTCTTGCTCACGGCCGGCGCCGGCGCCGGTAGGGCCAGGACATGGGACTCGCACCGCAGGTCGGTCCAGGAGATGAGCACGTACAGGAAGCACCTGGAGCACGCCACGGCCACCATCCCGCCGCCGCCGCCGGAGGGTGAGTCGCAGCCGTCGCCTTGCTCCCACGCCGACGCCGTGGCGCTTCACGGAGGACGTGGTCACAAACGACGACGACGGGGACGCGCCCGCACCGCTGTGCTGCTGCTGCTGGTGCGGATGGGGCTGCTGCTGCTTGCCGCGCTCAAACCGTTCCAGGGCCGTCTTCACCTTCACGATCGTGCACACGCTGTGGTATGTCGTCATGGCGCTGACCGCGGAGCCGGGGCTTGGCGCCGGCGCCGGAGCCGGGGCCGTCGTCACGGCGCAGGGTTTCGTGGCTGCGGCGACCGGGAACAGGTTGAGGTCCCTCGCGTTGCCGTCCATGGAGAAGGATGCACAAGATAGATAGAATACCCTCCCGTACCCGTTTCTCAACGGATGTTACCCATACCCGAACGGGTATGAGATTTTCTATCCATACCCTCCCCGTTTCACGTGGATATGGATTTGAATACTGGGTATGAATACCCGGCGACAGGCTTACCGAGGATATCAAGTTAGCTGCATTCAAGAAAGCAAAACCAAGAAAGAAGAAATGCTAGTACTCCTCAAGTGCTACTAAAGAGAAGGATGAGAAGAGCCCATTCTTTCGATTGTACAGAAATACATGTTTGAAGATCCAATCTGCAGCAGAGAAGATCACCAAAAGTGTTGAAGCGTCATCAGCTCCTCCAACCAATCTGGTCCCTAGCATTGCAGAGGTCATGAAGATGGTGAAAGGTTGTGGTGTGCAAGAAAAAACTGCTTTGATGCACACATCCATGTCCTTGATTGTGAAGCCTGAATTTAGGGAGTTGTTTAGCTTCGCTTGAAACTAATGAAGGGAGGTTCGATTTGCTTAAGAGGGAGCACGAGGAGGATCCAACCAATCTGGTCCCTAGCATTGCAGAGGCCATGAAGATGGTGAAAGGTTGTGGTGTACAAGAAAAAAAGCGCTTTGATGCACACATCCAGCGTCCTTAATCGTGAAGCCTAAATTTAGGGAGGTGTTTAGTTTGCTTGAAACTAATGAAGAGAGGTTCAATTTGCTTGAGAGAGAGCACGAGAAGGAGATGATGAACCGCATCTAGAATATTTTCTTGTGTGGAGAAGGTTAAAGAGGACCGTTTATTGCCCTTATTTCAAAGTGCGATTGGAGCTATAGATGGTTCGCATGTTCTAGTTTCAGTGCCTGCAGAGGACGTGGTTAACCACACATGTCGACATGGATATACATCTCAGAATGTGCTTGCTATATGTGACTTTGACATGAGGTTTATTTTTTGCGGTTGGTAGTTGTTGGTTGGTCAGGCACAAGGCACATGACACAAGGATCCTATCATGGATTAGCAAATTTTCTTTAGGCTTTTTCGTGCCTCATAAAGGTAAACATTTTTCTTACTAAGTTACCAAATGATTTCATTATTAGTTGCTTATATTGAATTGTATTTTTAGGAAAATGTTATCTCGTCGACTATGGTTATCCAAACCGAATAGGGTATCTTACCTCTTTTAAAGGAAGCACGTATTATATATCCAAACCGAATAGGGTATCTCGTCGACATGAGGTTTATCCAAACCGAATATTAGTTGCTATATCCAAGTTTCATGATAAGGAGTTTGATAATGTGATGCGGATGAGGAGTATCTATCAGAAGGGACATGTGAATTGTGCGGCGGCACAAACACAAGAGAGAGTCTTTTTTTTTTCTTTTTTGATAGGCAAACACAAGGGAGTCATGATGGGAAAGATGGGGAAACGAGGATACCATGAATATCATTCGCATTAGGATAGCTAATGCTTTGGTTTAGTACGAGAGGTAGATAGATATATGGTGACACAAGACGTCATTATATGAACCATATGTCGTTTGTACTAATCTAGCAATCTATTTATATGGACCATATGTCTACAACGGATGTAGTATATTAAAAAAATGTAGTTTCCCATTCTAAGATCTTTATTCATATGTGGATAATTGAATTGATTAGTGTCTTACGATCAATTAGCATATAATCGATCTTTTTAGACCTTTAGGGCATTACAACTTTCTCGTAGTAGCTCATTGTAGCTTTTCCACATCTCATAGGCTAACCAAACACACCCTAAATACTAAGTCTGGATGAATATGTTTTGCTCCCACCATAAGACACCGAATTAGATAAGCTATTTTTTTTCTTTCATCATAAATTAAATTGTAACTACATTCTGATGACTATTTTCATATAATTCCTCAGTTTATTTTCTGTTAGAAAAAATATGTCAACCATGACATCAACGCAAACACAGAAAGTGAAGAAAAAGAGGGAAATATCAAGAACTATCCAAAGTGATCTTAAAACGCCCTAGAAAGAAGTTAAAGAAAAAACGCCCTCGAAAGTCAGCAACTTTGTTTTGTCATCTTGCGAGCGGCCCACGAGTCGTCCACATCTCCACGCTCCCACCCACAAACCAGGCCCAAACCAAACCCCTCATGCCCCACATGTCATCCTCCCGCCCCAACCCTAGCACCGGCATTCCGATCGCTCCCTTCCCGACCCCACATGTCATCCACCCACCAACGACCTCACATATAAATACCCTTCCGTTCGCAAGGCCACCACGCGCCCCCAACCTTCCAGGGGAAAAAAAAAGAGCAGACCCCCAAATCGGAATCCGCATCCATCCATGGCCGCCGCCGCCCTGCTCCGCCGCTCGCCGGCGGCGCGCGCGCTCCTCTCGCCGGCCCTCTCGTCCCGCCTCGTCGCGTCCAAGTCCCACTCCTCGTCCCCCGCGCCGCCGCCGGCGGCGGCGAAGGTCGCGTCCAACACGAAGACCTTCTCGATCTACCGGTGGGACCCGGACTCGCCGTCGACGAAGCCGCACCTCAAGGACTACCAGGTGGACCTGTCCGACTGCGGGCCGATGGTGCTGGACGCGCTGCTCAAGATCAAGAACGAGCAGGACCCGTCGCTCACCCTTCCGCCGCAGCTGCCGCGAGGGGCATCTGCAGGAGCTGCGCCATGAACATGGACGGCGACAACGGCCTCGCCTGCCTCACCAAGATCTCCTCGGCGTCCTCGGCGTCCACGGTCTCGCCGCTGCCCCACATGTTCGTCATCAAGGACCTGGTGGTGGACATGACCAACTTCTACAACCAGTACAAGAGCGTCGAGCCGTGGCTCAAGCGCAAGGACCCACCGCCGCAGCAGGGCAAGGAGATCCCGCAGACCAAGGCCGATCGTGCCAAGCTCGACGGCATGTATGAGTGCATCCTGTGTGCCTGCTGCTCCACCTCCTGCCCGTCCTACTGGTGGAACCCCGAGGAGTACCTCGGCCCAGCCGCGCTGCTCCACGCCAACAGGTATACCAGCATCATTGCTACCCCTTTGATACTGAGATGGATGATTGCTGAGTGATGTATGCTGGATCTGTTTGATGATTGCTGAATGATATGTGATTGATCGGTCGTGAGTCATGCTCTTCTGATCATGAAGTAATTCCATTTGAACTGTTTGATGATTGCTTAGTGATGTGTGATTGATCGGTTGCAAGTCATGCTCTGCTGATCATGAAGTAATTCCAGTTGAAGTGATGTGTGTAGATTGTTTGATATAGTTGATAGCTTAGCTACGTGAGCCTGGAAATGATTGTGATCCAGGTAGATTGCCAATTGAAGTGATGTGTGTAGATTGATATAGTTGCTAGCTTAGCTACGCAAACCTGGAGATGATTGTGATCCAGGTAGATTGGTTATTGGTCTGATGTCTTGATGAATTGTTTGTTCCTTAGATGTGATGATCCTTTGTTGTTTATATTGGTGGCAGTAACACCCATGTGAAGTGGTTCCATGATCATGATTGGGTGGCTGCTGTGACTATGATCTGATGATATTAGTATCACTAGTGAAGGAAATGTGTTGAATGCATTTCTGCAGAAGATCGCTTAGACAGCTTTAAAGGCATTGTGGTTCTAGTATTCTTCTAGCATTTAACTTATGAGTTGCAAACATGTCACATCGCCCAACTTAAATTAACATATGGTGGATGTTTTGGTGAATCTATTCCTCTGATAAGTTGTTTGGCAGTGGCGTGCTAAACTGCTAACCTCTCTTCCAGTATAGAGAGTGCTAGTTCCTCGCTTCATCACCGTTAAACTACACTGATGATCAAGCGAATTTAAGATGCTAAAGCCAGTTCTTGTGGATTTGTCTGCACTTGTTTCCCTTGAATGATAGCTGTCTAATATGATAAATTTTCTTTGTTCTAAGTTTTAGGATGTTGCTAAGTCCATGACACGTTCACCCTTTTTAGGCTTCCGCTGTGGGGACGCTTATCAAACCAAAACCCAACATGTTCATGCACCTTCAAGCTCGAGGATATCACGGGTGTCAGAGAAGAGAAACCTGCGGGACCACAAACGTGGGTGCTTGCAGAAAAATATGAGCTGAGGGAAAGCTGTATAAGGCTGTCTGTAGGGACCCTGATCTTCCATTGGATATGCGGGAGAAGTTCCGCTATAAGTTGTCCAAGTTGCCAAGAAATAGCTCCATGACACGCCTTAGAAACCGCTGCATTTTCACAGGCCGGTCTCAAGGCTGTCTACAAGAAATTTCGCATGTCCCGTGTTGTGTTCCGCACATTGGCAAACAAGGGTGAACTGATTTGGCGTAAAGAAAGCATCGTGGTAGATGCTAACGAGCCAGTAGAAAAAGCGCTAGCTCTGCAGTAGTACAAGAAAATAAGGTTGTTTACATGCAACCTTTCAGTGTGTGATCCCTGAAACAAGCTTTAAAGTTTCTGACCAGCAGCCAATTTTATTTAAATATTTTAGCTGAATCAGTGTACTGTACTGTTTTTTTTATATATATTATGCACTTATGAAGTTAAAGGATCAGAACTTGTTTCTGAATGCAGATTTTTTTTCTGTTATCTTCACACTGGGTTGTGAATATGTTGCGCTTGTTTCTGTTATCAGTTACTCTGTACTTCATGCTGCTAAGTAGTTACCACCTCACTCCAAAGTTTACATCATGTGCTCAGAATGATTGTGAATATTGTATGTTAGAGTAATCCGACTTCATAAGTTGTTTGTTTCAGTGTTTTTGGCTACTTTTATTCTACCTTCTGGACTTCTCACTTCTCTGAAGTCTGTTCAGCACTCATGTATTTGCGATCCATGCTGATATGTTGAGTCATTTGTTATTCCAGTGTTTTATTTGATTGTATGATCCATACATCAGCTGTTTGATTCATCTTACCTCTGTTTAATTTATTTGATGTCCACATAGAGGGTTTGTGTTAGATCATAGGAACTAAGATATGGCAGTTAACTTTCATTAAATAATATGATAACCAACTTTGTTTGCAGTTAGTGTAATTAATGAACATTAATGTTTTTGGTGTGCAATATTTATATCCCAATGGAGTGATTGTGAAGTACTTGCCCGGTTTGGTTCAGTTTATGAGCTTTGAACTTGTGATGCCCAGGTAGGGCATGCTTGCATTCCACGATGGGTCTTGTGCTATAAAATGTCCATTCGTTGTTCCAGGTGGATACAGGACAGCCGTGACCAGTTCACCAAGGAGCGCCTGGACGCCATCAATGACGAGTTCAAGCTCTACCGCTGCCACACCATCAAGAACTGCACGCATGCCTGCCCCAAGGGCCTGAACCCGGCAAAGCAGATCGACACGATCAAGAAGCTCCAGTTGGACGCCTGAAGGGGATCATGTCTTCCCTTCAAAACGAACATGGAACAAACCTGTGAAGATTTGCGATAAACTTGCCTTTTTTTTTTATTCCGTCTTTGCGTCGTGGTTTCTGCCTGACAAATAATTCCCCGATTGGGGCCTCCTCTCTGATGCTCGCATTTGTGTCAGGTGCAGGTAGTGTAGGGAGTGAATAACTGCTACCTTATTTCATTTTTATGCTGTATCTAATGTGGTACTCTGCAATGCGTTGTATGGATTACTGTCATTCGTGGATGATTTTCGTTGCATTTAACATTTGCTTCACATGCTTGTATACCGAGCAAAGTCATTACTTGTTGGCGCGGTGCTCGTTGGTGCTTTTCCCTTGAAGATTTATTTTATTTTTAACACTTTTTAAAACTATTTTAATTATAAACACTTTTTTTTAAAAATCTAACACTTTTGGTCAGCGCCTATTGCCACAATGCTGAAAAACAACTTTGTCAGCGCCATGCATGGCGGCACGGCAGATGGTCACTTCCCGGGCCATGGCCGCTAACGTGGCAGAGGCTGCCGTGCACACAAAGACACCTGCAATGGCAAGGCTGACATGCCCTAGCCATAGCGCGGCGGTCAAAGCGGCAACAAATGGAACAAGCCACTTCTGTTATGTTCTCACATGAGTTATTTCGTCGTGTCGGTTTAACGAATAGGTTAGTATGAAGGTTAAATGCACGAGACAATCAATACACAAGTTCAGCAATACTAACTTCATCGCAAGTTCGACAATACCTCCGTTCATCGCAAGTTCGACAATACCTCTGTTCAACATAAGCTCAGCAAGTCATAATTACGACACAAGTTCATCAATACATAAGTTCGACATTACTCGACATACTACATGTTCCATCAATATATGGATGTCCGAGTATAAGTGCACCATGTTATCCTAAAGAACTCCTACGACCCAGGAGTATATGGGTACCGCGGATGTCGCTGCCTCTTCGGACGTGAAGGCAGTACATTAGGGGTGAACCCAACGTCGGTACGGTCTCGCTGGCGGTACACTCGGAGGTATCTGCCTTATTGGCCAGACTTGGAGGCCCCCCATGCCATTGATGCTATGCACATGCAGAAAAATGTCTTTGAGAGTCTCATTGCCACCTTGATGGACACAGGCAAGTCAAAGGATGGTCTAAAAGCACGGAAAAGACATGGTGCAGCTAAACGTGATGCCACAACTTCACCCGGTACCTGAGGCTAATGGAAAATACACTCTGCCCATGGCGTGCTTCAACCTAACACCAGACGAGAAGAGAGCTATATGCACTTTCCTGAGGGGGATCAATGTCCCAACTGGGTTTTCAGCAAATATGAAGAAGCTAGTGTCGATGAAGGACTTGTCAATAACACACTGCAAGGCTCATGATTGTCATGTGATGCTGACAGTGTTTCTACCTATTGCAATTAGGGCTATAAAGCCAGAGTTCTTGAAAATGGCCATCACCCACATGTGCTACTTCTTTTCGAAGATCTCACAGAAGACGATTGGCAAGCAAGAGCTGAGTGACCTACATGAATTTGTGGTGGAGACACAAAATCAACTGGAGATGTGTTTGCCTCCTACTTTTTTTGATATAATGCCACATCTCATGATTCACATGGTTCATTAGATACAGGCGCTGGGCCCTTGCTACTTGCATGAAATGTGGTCCTACGAGCGGTTCATGTCAGTTCTAAGTCGATACGCGCATAATCGAACATACCCAGAGGGCTCCATGATAGAGGGTTATAGTACTGAAGAAGTCGTCGAGTATTGTCAAGAGTACCTAAAAGTACAGAAAGGGATTGGTAAACCCGATTCTCGTCACAAGGGTAGGCTGGCTGGGAAGGGCACCAGTGGTAGAAAAGTGTTCATCGACCATGATTACAAAGAGGTGAGTCGAGCGTATTATAGTGTCTTGCAGAGTACACAACTGATGCAACCGTACATTGATGAACACTTGGCTATCATTATGGCGGAGAGAAATAACCGTTTGGATGATTGGGTCATGAAACAACACAAGCAACGACTAACTACATGGTTGAAGGACCAAAACATACCGCCTAGAGAAACCATAGACTCTATTACCATTAGTAGGCTAGCGGAGGGGCCATCGAGACAAGTGACATCTTGGAATGCTTATGACATCAATGGGTATAATGACTATACCCACACAAAAGGATAGTAAATATGTGAACCAAAATAATGGCGTTTGAATAGAGGCTCTCGATGGATCGGGGCAAAATATCCAATACTTTGGCATCATTGAAGAGATATGGGAACTTGGCTATGGAAGGGATATAACGGTGGCCCCGTTTCGATGCCGCTGGATCAAACAACACCAACTGAACGAGATCGGATTGAGAGTTCTGGACCTCGAGAATCTAGGCTACCAAGATGACCCTTGGGTGCTCGCTTCACGTGTCGCACAAGTTTTCTATATGTCTGACCCACAAAGTAACCTCCCCCCGAAGAAGAAGACAAAGCACGTGGTTGCCTCCGGGAAACAGCACATTATTGGAGTTGATGACGTGGATGATGTTGAAGCTTACAATAACTACGATGAGATGCCGCTATTCACAGACTTTCCTAAGAAGATTAGTGTTGTGGAAAAAAACCTCCCAAAGACATATTGCCATGGGAATGAAAATGTGTCAAGGGTAAAGTCGTTACAGCGGGCTAGCTAGTTGTTGAACGTGGAGTGTTTATGTAAGTGTGTGTTTGTAAGACTTTATTTATGGATGCGTGCGAGACTATATATTTATGTACGTGTGTAAGACTACATATTTTTGTATGTGTGTGAGACTACATTTATACATGTGTGTGAGACTACCCTTTGCAACATCTAGATGACTCTATTTGAACATCCACTCTATTACTACTAAAACTCTATGAAATCACTTAACACTTTATGAAATGAAGAAATGATCAAAATAAAAGTAGGAGATCTTGATGAGTTATACAACTTTTATATTCATCACCTTTATAGTTGAAATCATTTAGTGTTTGAAAATTAGGTTTGAAGTCATTTGTTTTTTACGAAATTTAAAATTTGAATTGTTCAAAATTAGTGACAAAGATAGATGACTAGACTAAAATGATAGAGCATGATTTTAGAAAATTTTAGGAAAAAAACCATCATTTGGAGTTAGTATGAGGGAGAAAAACTAGGTATAAGTTTCAAATACAGTTAAAAAGAGAAATCACACTTATTCATCATTGATCATCATGAACAGCTTGTGCTTTTACTTTTAATCTTCGGGTAAAATTTATAACTAGTCTTTCTCCTCATACTAACTCCAAATGTGATGATTTTTTTTCTAAAATTTTCTAAAATCTTGCCCTATCAAGTTAGTATGTTGATTTGGTCATTGTTTTCATTTGACAAAGTTTGAGCCCTTCAAATTTTCAAATTTAAAAAAATGACAAGTTCGAACGAGATTTTTTTCAACCATTAAATGATTTCAGCTGAAAAAGTGATGAATACCAAAGTTGTATAACTCATCAAGATCTACAACTTTTATTTTGGTCATTTCTTCATCTGATAAAGTGATAACAAACATTATTCACAAATCAACATGTTTCTCGTATAGTTCAGGAAATTATGAGTCATATGTGAATTTACGAACAATGTTTACTAATACTTTGTCACATAAAGAAGTGACCAAAATAAAAGTTGTAGATAGTGATGAGTTCAACAACTTTTATGTTCATGACTTTTATTGTTGAGATCATTTAAGGTTTCAAAATCTTGTTTGAAGTTGCCAATTATTGAAATACTAAATTTCAACTATTCAAATTTAGTCAAATGAAAATATGATCAAAATAAAAGTTGTACATATTGATGAGTTCTACAACTTTGGTATTCATGAGTTTTTCATTTGAAATCATTTACTCTTTCAAAATATTGTTTTAAGTTGAAATTGTTTGAATTTTAAAATTTGAATCGTTCAAACAAAGTCACATGACAAGATGACCAAAATAAAAGTTGTACATGTTGATGAGTTATACAACTTTTATGTTTACAATATTTTCATTTTATTTCATTTAATGTCATAAAATTGTAGTCGAAGTTTTAAAATTCAAATTTTTAATTTTTGTTTTTTTTTTTGTTTTCTATATTGTTTTGACTACAATTGTTTATATATATATTTCTTCATATATAGAATAATACAAAATATTATATTTGTGCATATACACAATTGTTTTTATATTACTTTTATTTTGGTCGCAATTGTTTTATATATACACAATTGTTTTTATAATGCAGAATTAATAATTTAAAAAATAAAAATATATTTGTAGGGGCGGTTGGATCAGGAACTGCCCCTACAAATGCATTTGTAGGGGTGGCTGGATCAGGAACCGCCCCTACAAATCATCCCGACTATAAAACTAAGGGCGCACGGGTGTTGTCTCAGTTGCTACGCTTCTCCTCCTCCGCCGCGTCAGTCGCCCTCACGACGCGTCCCTGTGCCCTTCCCCACTGATGTCTGTTCACGCCTCTTCCCCTCCGCCCCTCCCGCCCCTCCCACGCACCCACCCTAGGGTTTCTAGAGGAGCGGCGACGCCGCCGGCGAGCGTGGAGCCTTCAGCCTCCACCTGTCCCAAGACTCGACCTCTCGCCCGGGCGCCCATGCAACACGACGACGCAGAGCTCCTTTGCCCCTGCGCGTTCGGCCCGGCGTGCCATACCCGCAAGACGCCGACGACGAGACTCCTTGGCGCCCGCCTCCTGCTTCACCTCGCCTACCCTAGATCGATTCACCAGCTAAACACGGCCTTGCCGATCACCATGCTGCCCTACTCCCACTACCTGTGTCTTCGCTGACCTTTTGCCAAGAACGAGCATCCACCAGCCTGCCCGCTTCTTCCCTTCCTTCGACAAAATTGAGCACCAAACCCTAATTCAAACTAGTACATGTCTGGTCTGATCTAATCACAGTGTAAGTGTGCATGTATTATGCCTACTAATTTTGTTTTTGGCTAAAAAATTATCTGGTGTACATGTGTAGCCACCGATGCCCGCCCCTTCTATTGGCTTCCTCGCTGCTTTGGCACCGGGTACCCCAAACCCTAACCTAAGGTATCTCAGATTCGGATGTGAACCAATCACAATGCTACCTACTTCATGTACGTGAAAAAAAAAAACTGTGTACATGTGTACACCCATGTCTAGTATACCGGCCGCTCCCTGAATCTGGCTGAAGAGGAGGTGAGACGATAGAGATTTAGAATCTTTTCGGATTGGTAGGGATCTAGAGATAGCGTTTTCATAATTATCCCTTTTCTGCTGAAGCGGCACAAGGTTGAGCAATGCTCACCGTCCTAAAAGTGTAGAAGCTTGTAGCGCTTGACTTTGTGAATTTCTTCATGTTTATTTTATTTTTGGGTTCTTACTTCTAGGTTGCTTCTTTTGTAGGGCCAAGTTTAGACTGATCCTGGTTAGGGCGGTAGAAAGTATCTATATCAAAGTCACAAAGATGGGATTTTTTTTTTCAGGATTACAAAATCATGGATACCGATGGACTTGGCATGATGGTGCTTGTTTAGGATTCCAAAGATTTGAAATCCAACTCCACCATGGTCGGCGGCTTCCATCCGATTTCCATTTGTCCATGGTGGCGAGAGTGAGCTAAGTAAAGAAGATTTATTTAGTCACAAATATGTGCTACATCTCAATCTCTCGCTCTGGATGCCCCATTATCAAACCCCGCTTTGTAGTACCCAATCACTTTATCTTAACATGTGCTTCCGAAAAGCATCATGTGCCCTTTTCAGAGCTTCCACCATAGCACCACCTCAAACTCTCCTTCATTCATCGACCGCTCAAGCAAGTGCCGGAGATTCGATCCATAGTGCTTTCTTTTGCTAGCAACGGAGCAACCAAGCCTTAAACTAATTGGATTGGTGTAACTTTGGTCTAATTTCTCTTGGGTATTTATCGTGAGCAATGGAGCCCTTTTCATGCTCATCTGTCTAACTAGTGCAAAAAATGTTTCACTTATTGGAAGGAATATTCTTTCTAGTCATGGATTCATTTACAATCAATCCACAAATGATATCCATCCGCTTGATTTGGTCACCACCTTGATATCCTGATGGGGTCCATCATTTGTTATTTTACTTCAGAACCCAAAGTGTTTATGGGTCGGATGCCCAATGTTTGCAGAGCTAACATGATGCTCTCTGTCCATGATAAGTTTCAAGATGTCAGTAATCCAACTCCAAAGTTTCTTCATTATTCTCAGTAGTTGTAGAAAGTGATGAACCTCCTGGATATTCTCTCAACAAATAGTATAAGCACTTTACTTACGGCTATAATTTGTCCAGCAGGTCTTTAAGAGAGATTTCTTGTCAGTATTGACATTATTACCTACAACTCACTTCACCTTGGTCATTTGTTGATTGGATTACTTACCCATTAGTCTGGTAGACCTGCTACCCTCCAATCCTCCATGCAGCTTGTTCTCTCGTATAACTCCATAATATTTACTTAGATCGGCCACTTTGCTTAAATATTAATTGCAGTAAAACAGTAAATTAATGGTGCTCAAGATGCCTGTACTATCAAGAGTGCCACGGCATGGAAATAATATCTTTTCATTGTGGTATTGTTTCTATCATAAGCAAAGCAGTTTGCTTTACTATGCCACTTTGGCATTATAAATTAGCCTATGTGACCAAATTCATTTCAATTTGGAGTCATACAGATTGAAATTAGCCTATGTAAATATTTTGTTAATATAAACTTAGGTTAAAACATATAAGTTCCATTTTACGTGTTAACTGCTCTCTAACCCCTGTTATTTTCAAGCATTTACTCCACTTCATTTTTCTCAAATACCTATGTTTTCCTAGGATGACACTGTTTTTATCTTGTAATTCTTAATGAACCGGTGCTTATAGCTGATTGTTGTTGGATACAACTGTTTGTATATACTACTACTACTATACTGAACTACTACTACTACTCTACTCTACTGAACTACTACAACTCTACTTGCTACTGATAGCTACTTCTACTCCTACTAGCTGGCTGCTACTCTACTCTCTTCCCTAGTTGCTGGCTGCTACTCTTAACTACTGGCTGCTACACTTCTCTACTCCTCCTCTACTCTACTCCTCTACTATTGCTCTATCTACTATTACTCCTCCTCTACTCAGCAGCTGTTGCTTTTTTACACCTTTTCCTCTCTATGTTTGCTAAGCAGCTGTTGCTTTTTTTTTGCCAAATCTCCCCTCTCCTCTCCTCTCCTTTGTTTTGCCGATGATGAAATTGTCCAAGTCCATACATTATATGGAATATGAGCTGATGATCAAGAACTTATGAGGAACTTGGCATCATTAGCAGCCGTCCCTACACTACCTTCTCCTTTCTTCTCTGTTATGATGCCTTGATGCTCCAAGTTCAAGATCAGATGATGATTGATATATTTTTGAGGCCTCTACTATTGCTACTTCTCGTTTTTTGACATATTGTTGTTTTATAGGACTACTTTGTTTTATAGACCTTTTTTATTTCTTATACCTTCTCGCGTACCTAAAGCACACTTTCTTGCATCTATTAGAACAAAGCGTGAAATAATGTCGCGGATACCCGATGACAAAGGCACTCGA
The DNA here is from genome assembly GCA_904845875.1 of Miscanthus lutarioriparius. NCBI lineage: Eukaryota > Viridiplantae > Streptophyta > Magnoliopsida > Poales > Poaceae > Miscanthus > Miscanthus lutarioriparius. The sequence continues at coordinate 114,680 of CAJGYO010000497.1, read as the reverse complement.
TGCCCCGAGCATGATGAGCGACCAACCCTTGAGGAACAAGCACTAGAGGACCAAATTTACTCAGAACAGTTCAATAACGAGGTAGAAAAGGATCTAGAAGTGATGCTTACTTAGGAGCAAGGTGATGAGGAGAAAGGCCCCGAAGGAGAGGTCTCAAGGCGGACGAAGAAGAGGATGATGATGATGATGACTCAGAAGAGGGATATGAAAGTCTCGAGGATCCTTTCCCACGTGAAACCAGAAGGAGGCCCACGGAGGAAGATTTGGACAAGGATTTTGACCCGAACGAGGAGGTAAGGAAAAGCCTTAGCTTGTAAATTTTGCTAAAGCTTTGGGTGTGTTACCTCTGCTAACACTTTGACTGTCAGATATATAGGTCCCTCCCCAAACTTGGAAAAGACACGTTGACGTCACGACATCTCATTTGGACAAGACGGAGTAGAGAGAAAGGAGAGTAGAGGCAACAACCACGGAGATGGATCACGATGCCTCTGCTCCACAAACTCAAGACACAACCACATCGCTACCAAGCCTAAGAGGAAATGAGGGATATAAAAGGAAATCTATATCCAGATAAGACATGCTATGTGATAACGGAGGTCGGGCCGTGAGGGAGATCCTTGACCAAGGAATTAAGAGGATGATTCCAGAATGCGATCGGGCCTAGTAAGAGATAAATTGAACCCAAAGAATCCCTAACCGAAAAAGAGGTACTAGAGAACACAAAGAATGCACTATGGGATAGGCAAATTGAAGGTCAAATTTAGATTTCGGAGGGTAAGCACGAATTGGTAAAAAAATGCTATCGAGATGATGGGAGAGTCATTCTGACGTTGGAGGTCCTGAGAGCTCAACACGAAGTATATCCAAAAGGGTTAACTCCCTTCAACGAGTTTGACAAAATAACTCCTAGTCAATGGGAGGAGCTCGTGGCTCGAAGACTTCACCGAAGGCATTGGAGCTCAGTGTCTGTAACACCGAAACTAGAGAAGAGGAACAAACACCACCATCATCTAGGCCCCGGCTACTATGCCAAGGAAGGGCGTTTAGGAAGATGGATGAAGAGGCCGCAGCTCTCGGGAATATCGATGTGACAAATTTGAAGGTACGCCAAAGAACCGGATATATGGATATGATCATCCGAAGAATTGGTCTGAAGATCATCCGGCGATAATCTTAAGTTTGATAAGCCGAAGAAGATTCCCCAAGAGGCGTTATCAAGGATACTAAAATATCTTTGAAGACAAGGAGAAGGGCTCATTCAATCCTTCTAGAGAGGACGAGACTTATTGGCAGAATGCCTTGGCTTGGGGAAACAAGGAGCATAGGCCGCTTGATTCATTAGATATGAGAATCAAAGTCTTTGTATGTCACTTCGTGAGGGCTATCTAATGAATCAAAGACCCATGCCATGCTCCTCCCGAGACTAGATGGCTATATAAAGTGAAAGGCTTGCTTGCAAATGGATTTAATCATAGAACTAGATAAGCTCTTTGCATGTTAGAATAAAATATATCGGACAAAGCTTTAAGTATAGAGTTAAACTTACTCAAAGTTGTATGGCAGCCATAGTAGAGTGTTGTTGGAGATTTTTGAAAGCTGTGGCAATGTATGCCGCAACCTTAGTTGACTCTTCCTTGGTTTTGCCATACGGATGGCGCTTCTTTCTCCCAAGAGTCTTTTGCAACAGCTCTTCACATCCAAAGGTCCACCGCTTAGGGTAATTAAAATTTGTTTGGGCTATAGCTTGAGGGTCTACATATACTTGCTTTCACACTTCATGCATTTGTTTGACAATGTGCACTTGCATTCTACAAATCACGGGCGAGTGGTAGTTACAACAAAATTCAAAGATTACATTCATATCACATCGGGAGGATAAGGACTTACAGCACCACGCCCCTCTCCCAAGATTCATCTCCATTTCTCCTGTGAAAGCATGTGCATGTCATTGAAGTCAAAGACAATTTTCCCTCCTAGGCTTCCAAATGTGCTTCTCCATTTCAGCATGCTTGCATGATGATATGCTATGCTCTTCTGGGAGAACACAGCAGTACCAATCATGGAACCTTCTCATTCCAAGTGGTAGGCGCCGGATGTCCTGGTTTGAGGAAGGGCTTGCCTCTTTCATATGTTTTCGGCAATCCTTTGACCATTTGATGGCATCAACATTTGGATACCGCTTTGCAATTTGGTGGAGTTTGCTAGTGACGGCCTCCTCGAGAACCCCTGTGATGGGACTTTTTTTAACTTGGTTCTCGTGCTTGAACTAGTCATGGAATACCACTTGGACACCGACAAGACGCCTATCATCGTAACATCAAATGCCTTATAGTGATTGGATGCTTATTCAAGTTCCCATTCAGCACGCCCTCATCTTCTTGTGCATCACCTTCTTCATGAGGCACTTGTTGTTCATGTATCGGTACTGCTTGTTGAGAAGACTGTGGCATCTCATCATACACTTGCTTTGCAACTTGCCGGAGAAGGTTGTGGCATCTCATCGTGCACATGCTCGCTAGGAGGCGGGGAAGAATGTGGCATCTCGTGAATGTGGTAGTCACAAGATGGTGAAAATATCTCCCAACCTCAACAATTTGCTCGCAAATTTGGGAGAGGGGAGGCGGCTAAGAAGCCTCAATATAATATAATTTCCTGCTTGTGTCGAGGATGAACTGCCCCATAATGTCTCCAAGTAACACCAGTTCTCGAGTTGAAGTCGTAGTCTATCCTCCACCGCATGAACTCGGACTTCACGATATGCACCTCGACCTATAGTGTAGTCCGGCAGTATCTTATTATTGTGGTGTAAGCCACCGGAGGATGTGCCACACCACTGTTACCTCCATCACAAAGAGTTCTCCGCCGACCAAACTGAGAAACACCAAGGTACAACTAGTTGGTTCCTCATGCGATCGACTTGGTTGTGGCTCCAGTGGAACCTTGGCTACTAGGAACTTTTGAGGGCTGCCAACTAATGCCGCCTCTCCCATGGCCACTAATATCCGTGGCTCCATAGATGTTATGCTCCTCCAAATATTTTTTCAACTAGAGCCTTCACTTGAAGCTCAAGACTAGTCTCCTGGCCTCGGCCATGTTTCTTATACATGTGCCTATCCTCTTCAATCCATGCTTCCAGTGTCATCCTTTCCCTAGCCCCCTGGTGCAGCACTGTGTGTCTTTTGTTTTCCAAACCAAGGCTAAGCTTGTCCCTCTCTCTCGAAGGATTGAATGAGCCCTTCTCCTTGTCTTCAAAGATATTTCTCAGATCCTTGATACTGCCTCTGGGTCTCCTCCTTTCAGCTTATCAAACATGCGATTATCGCAAAATGTAATTGCTTGAAATGACTTCTCTAATTTCAGGCTAGCGGCAGCTGCTACACTTACTTTCCCGATTCTCTATATTAATCAAGAACACAAATTGCAATTTTAACTACTTAAAAGAACTTGATCCAAAGTGCACTTCTAGTTGAAAACCACAAACAGATGCATAGGCATTGTCTTATGCACATTCAGTTAGCAAACACAATAAATAGTAGAAAACAGTTGGAAATTTGCCAACAACAATGGTGCAATAGTGCTATCGACTTACAAGTACATGCTACATGCTTTTGAATAGATCAAGAACTCATGGAGCTAAGGTACAAAAACAAAACTAAACATCCCATAGCTTCAAGCATAATCCAGGTTTAGGATAGAGCAGGACCAACGAAGCATGGACAAAGAGAGACAAGCAAGTTACTGTTGCACACAAATTTCAAAACAAAGAAGACAATTTGCAACCACTAGGGAAGAAAGGCATCCGAGCACGACACAAACACTAACACTAGGTACTTGTATGCATTCAAATAACTAGATAAAAATAGAATCGAACTACTTAATTATCTATGAACAAAGATAGATAATGCACACTAGCTTATATATGGACATCTCCTAAATAATAGTGGCACATTATATAACACTGCACAAATTTGTAGAAAAATTCGGCAAGCTTGCCTTTTCCATGATAACTACATTATTACCACACAAAGAGATTTGATTCACTCAGTGGTCGGGCGCAGATAATAATCTGACCAATCCAGCCATTCAAAGGCCACAGAGGACAAGAAAAGAGCTATTCAATCATGTTTGCATGTAACAAATGAAAATACCTAGTTGCAAACAAGCCATAGCCCAACAAGTATCTAATGGATAAAAAATGCAAGATGTCGGAAAATGAGCCCTTCCCAATACCACTGAATATCACAGATTTCTCAAGAAAAAATCCTTTCCAAAACAAAAGGGCCATGCATAATTAACACTACAACCTGTTTCTTCTTCTAAAATAGTTCAACTCATGCGATCATTATTCAAGGCAATTGCTCTTCTAAAAATAAGGCAGCCGAGATCTTACGGGCCAAAGGCAAACCAAAAATACATAATAGACTCGATACTACCTACACTATATATCCACATAAACTTAGAACAAACAACACGAAATTTTTTTCTCTTCCCTAACACTTTCTCTTTATATCTCTCAGGTAAATATCATTCCTTCGATTATATTAGTGTAACACCACCATATCTGAGGTCAACTACAAAGACACACTACTCGCCCAACTTGCAAGGTCACCATTGGTTGGAAAAGATTGCTTCACCGTGAGTTCCTCATGCTACATAAACCAAACTACTTTTCCCCTATGCACATTTCTGACTTCATCTATGTTATTAACTAGTTGAGTACCCATTGAGCCATTGAAGGAAAAACAAAAAAAAACAGTGCAAAGAGCTGGAAGAAAGCATCAGCACACTCACCGGAGAGCTCGGGAAGGAGTACGGACGCCGGTGGAGGTGCGCGGACGCCGGAGAGCATGGGAAGGAGTGCGGACGCCGGTGGAGGTGCGCGGAGGCCGCCCGCCGTTGGAGGTGTGGACGCTAGGGAAGGAGTGCGGACACCGGAGAGCTCGGGCACCATGGCCGCTCGCAGCGAGAGGGAGCACGGACGCCGACGCACCTGGGCACGGGAGGGCGGGGAGCAGGCCCGCGGCACCTCAAGGTCGGAAACCCTAGCGCCACCGGTCGGTCGAAAACCCTAGGGCGGGGAGCAGGCGCGCGGGTGCGGGTTGGGGGTGCGAGTGCAGGGAGGGGGCGCGCGGGTGCGGAGATGGGGTGTCCGGGTGCGCCGCGACACCTCAAGGTCGGAAACCCTAGCGCCGCCGGCCGGTCGAAAACCCTAGGGCGGGGAGCAGGCGCGCGGGTGCGGGGAGGGGGCGCAGACGTCGTGACAGGTCCGGGAGGCGGCGTCGGCGGGGCAGCCTAACGGCGTCGGAGGAAGAAGAGAGCGCCCAATAGGCTAACACCTGTGCGCCCTTGAATTTATACTCGGGACGATTTCTAGGGGCGGTTCCTGATCCAGCCGCCCCTACAAATGCATTTGTAGGGGCGGTTTCTAATCCAACCGCCCCTATAAATATTTTCTATTTTTTTAAATTATTAATTCTGTATTTTTTATATCATAAAAACACAAAGTAATATAAAAACAATTATGTATATGCATAAATATAATATTTTGTATTATTCTATATATGAAGAAATATATATATAAACAATTGTAGTCAAAACAATATAGAAAACAAAAAAAAACAAAAATTTAAAATTTAAATTTTAAAACTTCGACTACAATTTTATGACATTAAATGAAATCAAATGAAAATATGGTAAACATAAAAGTTGTATAACTCATCAACGTGTACAACTTTTATTTTGATCATCTTGTCATGTGACTTTGTTTGAACGATTCAAATTTTGAAATTCAAACAATTTCAACTTGAAACAATATTTTGAAAGAGTAAATGATTTCAGATGGAAAACTCATGAATACCAAAGTTGTAGAACTCATCAATATGTACAACTTTTATTTTGATTATATTTTCATTTGACTAAATTTGAACAGTTGAAATTTTGTATTTCAATAATTGGCAACTTCAAACAAGATTTTGAAACCTTAAATGATTTCAACAATAAAAGTCATGAACATAAAAGTTGTTGAACTCATCACTATCTACAACTTTTATTTTGGTCACTTCTTCATGTGACAAAGTATTAGTAAACATTGTTAAATAAATTCACATGACTCATAATTTCCTGAACTATACGAGAAACATGTTGATTTGTGAATAATATTTGTTATCACTTTATCAGATGAAGAAATGACTAAAATAAAAGTTGTAGATCTTGATTAGTTATACAACTTTGGTATTCATCACTTTTTTTGAAATCATTTAATGGTTGAAAATCTCGTTCGAACTTGTCATTTTTTAAATTTGAAAATTTGAAGTGCTCAAACTTTATCAAATGAAAAGAATGACCAAATCAACACACTAACTTGATAGGGCAAGATTTTAGAAAATTTTAGGAAAAAAAATCATCACATTTGGAGTTAGTATGAGGGAAAAGACTAGTTATAAATTTTGCTGAGATTAAAAGTAAAAGCACAACTGCTCATTATGATCAATGATGAACAAGTGTGATTTCTCTTTTAACTGTGGCGTAAAACTTGTACCTAGTTTTTCTCCTCATACTAACTCCAGATGTGATGGGTTTTTTTCTAAAATTTTCTAAAATCATGCTCTATCATTTTAGTCTAGTCATCTATCTTTGTCACTAATTTTGAACAATTCAAATTTTAAATTTCAGAAAATGACAGCTTCAAACCTTATTTTCAAACACTAAATGATTTCAGCTGTAAAGGTGATAAATATAAAAGTTATATAACTCGTCAAGATCTCCTACTTTTATTTTGATCATTTCTTCATTTCATAAAGTGTTAAGTGATTTCATAAAGTTTTAGTAGTAATAGAGTGGATGTTCAAATAGAGTCATCTGGATGTTGCAAACGGTAGTCTCACACACATGCATAAATGTAGTCTCACACACATACAAAAACATGTAGTCTTACACATGTACATAAATATATAGTCTCGCACGCATCCATAAATGAAGTCTTACAAACGCACACTTACATAAACACTCCATGTTCAACAACTAGCTAGCCCGCTGTAACAACTTTACCCTTGACACCTTTTCGTTCCCATGGCAATGTGTCTTTGGGGAGGTTCTTTTCCACAACACTAATCTTCTTAGAAAAGTCTGTGAATAGCGGCATCTCATCGTAGTTATTGTAAGCTTCAACATCGTCCACGCCATCAACTCCAATAATGTGATGTTTCTCGGAGGCAACCACGTGCTTTGTCTTCTTCTTCGGGGGGAGGTTACTTTGTGGGTTAGACATATAGAAAACTTGTGCGACACGGGAAGCGAGCACCCAAGGGTCATCTTGGTAGCCTAGATTCTAGAGGTCCAGAACTCTCAATCCGATCTCGTTCAGTTGGTGTTGTTTGATCCAGCGGCATCGAAACAGGGCCACCGTTATATCCCTTCCATAGTCAAGTTCCCATATCTCTTCAATGATGCCAAAGTATTAGATATTTTGCCCCAATCCATCGAGAGCCTCTATTCGAACGCCGCTGTTTTGGTTCACATATTTCCTATCCTTTGCGTGGGTATAGTACGTATACCCATTGATGTCATAAGCATTCCAAGATGTCACTTGTCTCAATGTCCCCCGCGCTAACCTACTGATGGTAATAGAGTCTATGGTTTCTCCAGGCGATATGTTTTGGTCCTTCAACCATGTAGTTAGTCGTTGCTTGTGTTGTTTCATGACCCAATCATCCGAACGGTTATTTCTCTCCGCCATAATGATAGCCAAGTGTTCATCAACGTACGGTTGCATCAGTTATGTACTCTGCAAGACACTGTAATACGCCCGACTCACCTCTTTGTAATCATGGTCGATGAACACTTTTCTACCACTGGTGCCCTTCCCAGCCAGCCTACCCTTGTGACGAGAATTGGGTTTACCAATCCCTTTCTGTACTTTTAGGTACTCTTGACAATACTCGACGACTTCTTCAGTACTATAACCCTCTATCATGGAGCCCTCCTGGGTATGCTCGATTATGCGCGTATCGACTTAGAACCTACATGAACCGCTCGTAGGACCACATTTCATGCAAGTAGCAAGGGACCAGCGCCTGTATCTGATAAACCATGTGAATCATGAGATGTGGCATTATATCAAAAAAAGCAGGAGGCAAACACATCTCCAGTTGATTTTGTGTCTCCACCACAAATTCATGTAGGTTACTCAGCTCTTGCTTGCCAATTGTCTTCTGTGAGATCTTCGAAAAGAAGTAGCACATGCGGGTGATGGCCATTTTCAAGAACTCTGGCTTTATAGCCCTAATTGCAATAGGTAGAAACACTGTCAGCATCACATGACAATCATGAGCCTTGCAGTGTGTTATTGACAAGTCCTTCATCGACACTAGCTTCTTCACAGTTGCTGAAAACCCAGTTGGGACATTGATCCCCCTCAGGAAAGTGCATATAGCTCTCTTCTCGTCTGGTGTTAGGTTGAAGCACGCCATGGGCAGAGTGTATTTTCCATTAGCCTCAGGTACCGGGTGAAGTTGTGGCATCACGTTTAGCTGCACCATGTCTTTTCCGTGCTTTTAGACCATCCTTTGACTTGCCTGTGTCCATCAAGGTGGCAATGAGACTCTCAAAGACATTCTTCTGCATGTGCATAGCATCAATGGCATGGGGGACCTCCAAGTCTGGCCAATAAGGTAGATACTGAAAGAAGATCGATTGTTTCTTGAAAGGTACGCCTTCGACAGGAGGTGTGCTTCTATCTCTATTCGTCCCATCTAGATTCTTCTTTCCATAGATGACGCATATGTTTTTCACCATTCTGTACACGTGTTCTCCGTTATGATGTCTCTTCGGAGGGGGTTCAATCTCCGGGGCGTTGTCATAAAATCTAAAGAACAATTTGCTGCGGTACTTGTGACTTATCTTTAAGAAGCGTCGGTTCCTTAGGTAAACTATCTTCTTGGATGCATCCAGATACACCCATGTAGTACCATCCAAGCAAACCAAGCATCTCGTCTTCCCTTTGATCTGTTCAGACAAAGCAAACAGCGCGGGGTAATCATTGGTAGTAACAAATATTATTGCTCTACATATGAAGTCCTCCTTTCAGAACGCATCGTACATCTGCTCCCCATGCCTCCATAGCCTCTCCATTTCTTGCATCAAAGGCTCGAGGAACACGTCTATATCAATACCTGGTTGTTTAGGGCCAGAAATAAGAATAGTGAGGAGAAGGTACTTTCTCTTCTGACACAACCATGTTGGGATGTTGTACATGGTCAAGATCACTGGCCATGTGCTGTGGTCACTCATCCTCTCATTGAAGGGATTCATTCCATTGGTGCTCAAGCCAAACCATACATTCCTTGGGTCATCGCTGAATTCTTTGTGCTTCTCATCAAACCTTTGCCACTGACTACAATCAGCCGGGTGTGCAATCTTATCATCATCCACTTTGCGCTCATCATCCCACCATGTCATGAGTGCGGCTTCTTTAGGGTTTAGGAAGATACGTCTCAAGCGGTTGGTCACTGGCAGGTACCACATTACCAAGGCAGGAATTCTTCTCTGCTTTGCATCGTTGCCTAATGGAGTGTCCTCTGGGGGCTGAGATTCTTGTGCCACCTTTTTTGTACCCTTCTTATTCCTCTTTTTCCCCGTGGAGGCTTCGTCCCCACCGTAAAGGTCATTGTTCTTGTACCGGCTGGCCCCACACCGGGGACATTTATCCAGTGACTTGAACGTTTCGCCATGAAAAAGTATACAGTGGTTGGGGCATGTATGGATTTTTTCAATCCCCATTGTCAATGGACTTATGACCTTCTTCGCTTGGTATGTGTTGGTGGGAACTGAGTTTGGTTGTGGCAGCACCCATGACAGGAGATGCAATAGATCATTGAAACTACAGTCTGACCAGCCGTACTTAGCCTTTAGGATGAGCAGCTCAAGCACAAAACGTAGCAATGTCCAATGTGTCGGACAACCCTTTTCAACACCATACACAGTCTCCTTCGATACCTTTGTCACCCTTTCCAAATTTTCTAGACCTTTCGGGCTATTTAGTAAAATCTCTGGTCCAAGGGCTTGAATCATGTCCTCAAAATCATCTTCATCCCCGACACGTGCTCCACCATCATTATTGGCACCACCTTCGTCGTTACCATCCCAACCATCAGCATCACCACCTTGTTCGTTGCCAAACTTGAAATCCATTCGTGCATCAAGCTCTGCTGAATATTGGGACAAGGATTCTATGGTTTCGTCGTCGTATTCCTCCTCATCCTCGTCGTTAACAATAACCGTTTCACCATGATGAATCCACACTGTGTAGTCCTCAACAAATCCTCGCATAATCAAATGTGATCTGATGATAGTCACATCTGTCCATGATATATGGTTCTTACAATCTTTACAGAGGCAAATAATTGTATCCTTATTCTCTTTCAATGTCGTTGCATGCTTCTTTACGGCTTCAATAAATTTATCCACCTCTTCACGGAAACCTACCTTGAACCTTAACGAACCATACATCCAAGAGTTCATGTACTCCATCTTTTACAACAACAACAAAACAAACATTAAAGGACTACTTATTCAGATATATATCAAAATGAATCAAATTAATAATTACTTGAGAATAATTGTATATACTTCAGATATATATGAATATAAATCTAATATAATTACATGAAGCATACAAACACACCATGGTGGAGGAAAATTAATTAATGGCCCATTTATCCATAATTAATTAAAATACATATTTATTGATTACAACAAACAATTTTAAAGACAACAATTAGCAACAATTATACTTTACCCAATATCTTTTATACAAACCTTAGTCCAAATTTACAAAAATGAAATTAATAAAAAAACCAAACCCTAGATCTAGATCTACATGCACATGAAACATGCATAAAACTAACTAATTGTTCACAAAAATCAAGAAACATGGACCAAATAAAGGTATGATCTTGTTCCCCTCCCTAATTTACCCTAGTATATTTGAAACTTGGGTCTAATTTGCTTTATAAGTAACTCAAGCACCATAGAAGAGAGAGAAAAACAAAACTTTAATTACTCACTAACCAACCATTAAAACTACAAAAAAAGTGTGGAATAGAATTTTCTTACCTTCTACAACCTCTCCACCAAAGGATTTGAGACCAAAACCTTCCCCCCTTAGTAGAGCAATTTTTGGGAGGTGCCCAAGGTCTCCCCACCTTTCTTTCACGGGTTGGAGTGAGTGACCCGAGGAGGAAGAAGGTGCTGCAGCTGTTTTATATGTGGGTCATTTGTATGAGCGGCTGGTGTTTGAGCCGCTCCTACAAATCGGAGCTATTTGTACGGGGGCCATTTGTAGGGGCGGCTGGTGATTGAGCCGCCCCTACAAATCGAAGCTATTTATACGGGGGCCATTTGTAGGGCAGCTCAATCACCAGTCGCCCCTACAAATAGAAACATCGGGGACGGCTGGTGAGTGAGCCGCCCCTACAAATCAAACCCATTTGTAGGGGCGGCTTGTATCACCAGCCACCCCTGCTGTTCCATTTGTAGGGGCGTCTGGTGTCTGGGCACCCGAGCACTACACTGTAGGGGCGGCTCTATCACCAGCCGCCCCTACAAAAAATTCGATTTGTTGCTAAAAATCATTTTTTATGTAGTGATCCTTGACTCTACCTTCACCATTAGTTGTTTCTTAGCTTGTTTTGTCCCTATAGGACATTCCTTTTCTCCTACATTTCTCTGGAGTAGGATCAGCAGGTCCTTCTTGATGTGGTGGCAGAGCCATCTATCGCTTTGTTCGACGACTCACCACTGACAACCATAAATGGATTTGAATTAGGAAAATGAAGGATATGGAGAGGGGCTCACCTTGATTTCGAGGGCTCAACAAATATTAGAGGAGGAGGGCGGCTAGATTGAAGAGGATTTTCGTGCACCACGAGAGACAGGTTCACGCGTAGTGGATCTCAATGCGGTAGAAAATGCAAAAAGAAGAGCTGGTAGAAGGCGATGAGGCCAACGATTTGTTGCCTTGTGCTGTATGCGAGGCGAGTGATGAAAGAGTCGTTGGCTCGGTTCCTTTTTTGCACGTTCTGAACTCCACATAGGATGCATGCACTACTGGATTCAGGCGCTTTGCCGAGTGCCTAATACACTTGGCAAAGGGTACTTTGCCCTCGGCAAAGCCTTTGCCGAGAACAGCACTCGGCAAAAAGCCTCCGGTAAAAAATCCGTCGGCAAAGAATTCTTTGCCGAGCGCCTTTTATCGGGCACTCGGCAAAGTATTTGTCGAGTGCTATCTTGGCACTCGGCAAAGAAAAGTGACCGTCACGGCGTCGGTTGCGTTAGCACATGCTTTGCCGAGTGCCATGTCAAAGGCGCTCGGCAAATATTTTTTTAATTTTTTTTTTCAAAATTTCTTTGCCGAGTGCCCTACCAGGGAGGCACTCGGCAAAGATTTTTTTTATTTTTTTTAATAATTTCTTTGCCGAGTGCCCTGCCAGGTCGACGCTCGGCAAATATTTTTTAATTTTTTTTCGTAATTTCTTTGCCGAGTGCCCTGTCAGGGCGGCACTCGGCAAATATTTTTTTTTTAAAAAATCTTTGCCGAGTGCCCTGGCCCCGGCACTCGGCAAAGCTAGGAATTCTGCAAATGCAGAATTCAAATTCCTAGCTTTGCCTTCGAATTCCCAGCTTTGCCGAGTGCCAGGGTCGGGGCACTCGGCAAAGAGGCTAATTTTTTTTTGATTCTATATTCACAAACACAGCATATAAGAGATATATATAACATCTGTGACATCACAAACACAATATAGCACATATATATCACATCCATCTCATCACAAAGGCAATACCACATATATATCACATGTCGATCACACAATATCTCACATACACGAAATCACAAGCATAATAGGTCCAATATCCATCGAAACAAGTCGATAGTTGATCACAGTGCATCACATGTCCATCAAGCGGTGAAAAAGAGATACAAACTACCGGTGGGGAGGAAACCGAGTGCTTGGTGAAAGAAAAAAGTGTAAATCACTTTGCTTGCCTTTGAGATGGGTTATTCAACCCACCGACGGAGGCTGCATAAAGGACCGTAGATTGCATCTGTTAGAGTGGTCATCTAATGAAAGCACTAGTCGAAGCACAATTTGGTTTCATACTCACGGGACTAGCTATAATCAAGTAGACGGTGGAGCGAACTATGGCACAGCTACACCGTGCATTTGCCCAAAGTTCTGCAGGAACGTCGTAATCTCCGCAAGCTGCTTGGCCTGCCTTTCTCGCTCGGCCCGCTTGGCCTGTCTTTCCCGCTCGGCCTGCTCGGTCCTCACCGTCAAGTCCCACAGCTCCTGAGCCATCCTCTCGTTCTCGGCCTGCAACATTTCAATCGAATGTTTCAGTAATGCAAAGGTAACTAAGTTATTTAAAGATCAATGTACGAAGAGTTAAACGGGACTAACCTGGAGTGCGTCGACCCGCTGCTATGAAGGGGACGGCCGTTGGTGTATGGCCGGGCCTCCGCTCGGGGTCTGTGCTCGGTTCTAGGAGAGGGAGGGAATCTCGCTGGGCTCGAGGGTGCCATCGCCAATCCAGTACCGTCCATGCTTCTTGCCTTGTCCGAGCCACATGACCATCGTCCCATCGATGTCGTCGGTGCTTGGATCTCAGTCTGGCCCATGGACCGACCTTGCCTCCGACGCGTACGAACTGATGCGGGTGTGGACGCTCGGGTTGTTGTAGGACTCGGGCGGGTCATCCGGGGTGAAGGTGACAGCAGACGTCGCCTTACCCTTGCGGGCCAGACCATATGCCATGAAATTGGAGATGGACTGCCCACCATGTGACGCCGACTTTGAGAAAGACAACAAGATGATTAGAAGAAACATGCAGAATGGAGCGTCAGAATACTAAAAATTCACGTACCCATGCTTGCTTGTACGCGCCGAGGCTGTGGCTGCCTTGATGGTGTGTGGGGCCTATCGCTACCATACGCCGCTCCTGCCCTGCCTCGTGGTCTTGGATATAACCCTCCGTGAACCACCTGTCCACGATCATCTCCCAGCAGTCCCAATAGGACTCGCACCACCATGGAATTATCTACATGTCATAAAGAATTTGAGATGTAAGAAGACCAAATTAAAGCTACTTAATCTCAAAATGAATCAGTATTATTCTGATTCATTTACTCAAAATCTTGTTCCTGAATTGATTCCTCTCTGTCTTGCCCGTGTCTTGGTGATCTTCTCACCAAGGTGCGTGGCGTAGTACTTGACGATGCAAGTGAGGCGCTCCTCGTAGTGCATGTCGGTGATTCGTTTCCTAGCACTTTTCACCATCACCTTCTCCGCCCTGTCCTCCTGTCCCTCTTCACATCTGAAAAAGTCTACAGACAGACACAATGTATCAATTTAGTATGTCAAAAAAAGTCAAATGAATGCGATGTATTGATCAAAGTTGTGCGAGCGAGACTTACCCAGAACTCTCTCCTCACCTGCTCTTGCTTATCTCCACATGCGTCGGGGCATCTTTGTAGTGGTCCCATGATTTGGCCGGCTCAGTGTTCCCCTTGTGCGTGACAATGCCGGGGTAAAAGTGCCTGCACACAAGACCCAGGATGTGGTTGGGGTTGCGTGAGTCACCAGGCGACACAACCAGCCAGTGCCTGCACAAGTCATTAATAAACATTATTAGTTTCTCTGACAATTTTCAACAGGTTATATGAAGTAGCTGTGATAAAATCTAAAGTTACTTACATGTCCCCCTGGGGGCGAATCACTGGGCGTAGGGGAAGAAGCGGAGGCCCAGGGAGTTTCGAGGGACCTTGCAAGTAGATCTTGGCCACAGCAGAGGAGTCCAAACCAACTGTGCCTCCAGCCTCACCGCCCTATTGTGCCTCGTCTCCCTCGTCATCCATCTGCCGAACCAGCTCCTCCTCGTCCGAGGAGTCCGGGGTACGGCGCTCCTCCTCCGGCACGTCACGCGACCTAACTAGAGGAGGCCGGCCCCTCCTGCTGCCGCTGCCGCTACCGCTGCTCCTGGCCCTCTGCCTCCTCCCGTCCGACGACCCCTCTTCTGCATCCGGATCTACATCACGTGCCCTCATGAACCTCGAGTTCACATTCCTTGGCACACAACTGTCCGCCATCTTTGTTCAATCACCTGCCATTAAAAAGAAACAAACAAGACATATTAGTACATGTGTTAAAAATAGATGCTAAATAAATAAACAAAACGCGGTGCATGAAGACCCGCAGTGCCGACGAAGACAATCGGGGTCGCCGAGTCCCTCCCACAGGTCCTCCTGCAAAAAAGGGCAAAAATGGTTAGTGTCGACTCAAAATTTCGGCAGCACCTCCCCTGCACGGGGAGGTTCTCAAAACCTGCAAAAACATGGCACAAAGGCCAACAACCACATATATACCAAACATGGGCATGAAGGCCAACAACCACCAATATATCAAGAGGAGCCATGTACTTTAGTTCTCTTTCCATGCAGATGTAAGTATTGAAGTAGTACAACAACAATTACTACTAACCCTACAACTACTACTAACACTACTACTAACAACTACTTAACTACTAACGGTACTAATACTAAGAACTACTTAACTATTAACAACTACTACTACTAACCACTACTACTTACTAACTACTACTATTTACTAACTACTACTACTACTAACCCTACAACTAACACTACTAACTACTACTACTAACCACTACTACTTACTAACTACTACTATTTACTAACTACTACTACTACTAACCCTACAACTAACACTACTAACTACTACAACTAACACTACTAACTACTAACACTACAACTAACTACTACTAACACTACTAACTACTACTACTACTAACACTACAAGGGTAGGTCTTACCTTGGCGGCAAGAACAGCAAGAGCGAGGGCCGGCGACGACGACAGGGATGACCGCAGCAGCGCGAGGATCAACGGGCGGTCAGAACAGCGCGAGGATCGACGGGCGATCGGGTCGGCACCTTCCTCTTCTTCCTCCTCCCCCTTCTCTTTCTTCCTCTTCTTCCTCCTCCCCCTTCTCTTTCTTCCTCTTGCTCCTCTCCTTCTCCCTCTGCTGGCCGGCCCATGGTGGCACAGGGGGCGGAGCTGGAGCCTCGGGGCTCGGGGCAGAGGGAGCTCAGGGAGCTGACTTCGGGGCCCGGCCAGGTCATCATCCCAGGGGCTCGGAGTCTGGCGCCAGGCGAGCTGGCGGCCGCGGCTGGGACCAGGCGCTGGGCGTGGCAGTCACGGGCGAGGGCGGCTGGGCAGCCGGGGCGGGTGGGAGCGCCACGGCCGGGAGGGGCGCGGATGGACAGGGGGGCATGTCTGGCTTTTAGGCATCCGATGTCACAACTTGCTCCAAACTTTCTCAATTTTTTACCACGGCCTCCACATGCGATAACAAGACACCTCGACAAGTTTTGTGATTTTCAAACTTCGTTTGGATTTTATATAATTTAAATACACTTTTCCCGCAAGTACATCGTCATGTTACGACAACAAGATGCTCGTAATTTCATGTGAGTTCCTGGATACGGCCTCAACATACGCCAAACATCATGAATACCATTTTTTGAATGACCAAATTCCATTATTTCATGTACATACAGTTCAAATTTGAAATAGTCGAAAAAATTCAACGAAACAAAAATAATTAAGGAAATATAGTAAAAACTCAAAATTGTCCCAAATTTTGAAATGGAGTTTAATTACTGTAGCAAGGCTCTAGAAAAAAAATGGGGCGAAAAAAACAAAAAAAAAATAATTTACCGAGTGTCAGGTCACAGGGCACTCGGCAAAGAATTTTTTTTAAAAAAATAAAAAACCCTTTGCCGAGTGCCTAACGGTGGGGCACTCGGCAAAGGCTGACGGCAGGTGGCCGCCGTCACGCCGACCACCTTTGTCGACGGCCAAATTTTGCCGAGTGCCTGGCACTCGGCAAAGATTTTTTTGCCGACGGCCAATCTTTGCCGAACGCCCGGCACTCGGCAAAGGAAAATTTTTGCCGACGGCTAAAGTTTGCCGAATGTCCGGCTCTCGGCAAAGGTAGATTTGCCGACAGCCTATCTTTGCCGAGTGGCGTTGGGTCCGGCTCTCGGCAAAGATTACCTTTGCCGAGTGCCCGACAGAAAGCACTCGGCAAATCAGCCGTGTCCGGTAGTGATGCTGGCTTGTAATACAAATAGCTAGCTGAGTCGGCCTTGCAGTGAACTCCTTTAGGGGCATATACCCTGTATGTATCCATAGGGGCATATACCCTATAGTAACTTTATAACTACCAGTGTAGATTTTCTAGCACCGGTGATAGCTACCCACCCACGGGTTTTAGTTACCCATGGTACTGATGCGCGCCACGTGGAGCAAAAAAACGGTGTCAAATCTTCAGAAATAGGACTTGGCAACCGTGACACGGTGCGACCTGTTTGGTTTGTGGTTCACCGCATGTGAGCTGTGCAGCTCTAACACAAAGCTGCAGCCATCGCCTCCCCCTCTCACATTTCTCTCACCTCTCGCCTCTCGTCTCAGCATTCAACAAAGTACAACATGCATGGGAACTTGAAATTTTATTAATTATTCTTGCGATTTCTCTACTTTCTGATGACCTATAATAAGTTTATAAATTCATTAAATATTTGACTTTCTTCTTTGCATTGCAGGACTTGCCCCGTGTTCGACGGGTCGTAAATGAAATCTTAAAAAAAAACATGGAGGATTGTGTCAGTTAATAAAAAAAGAAGCTATTTTTCCTTGCTGCATCATGCATTTAGTGTTACTTGTGTTTTGCTCACGCGTATGGTAATGTGTTTTTGCGGCCCTTAGGGCATATGTCCCCCATGTGCATCAATAAGGGTAGATTTTTCGCGTCAGAACATGTTTGGATAGGGCCTCGTTTAGATTGCAAATTTTTACAATCTTGACACTGTAGCATGTTTCGTTTGTATTTGACAAACTTTGTCCGATCATGGACTAACTAGGCTCAAAAGATTCGTCTCGTGATTTACAACCAAACTGTGCAATTAGTTATTTTTTTTACCTACATTTAATACTCCATGCATGTGTCCAAAATTAATGTGATAGAGAGAGTGAAAAAACTTGAAATTTATTCTCTTCGCCCTAAATTAAGTGTATGATTGGATCAATTAGAGATAGTTAACAGTTGAACTAAAAAAATAATTTAAATTAGCTTAGATTGACTTGTTAGTTGGCTAATAACTAGTTAAAACTTGGCTAAAAAAAATATCCCACCTAGTCCTCCTGTTTGAATGCACTAGGGTCAATTTTAGCTGACTAACAATTAGTTTTTTTAACCAAACATGCAATAAGTGCACTTCTAGCATTTAAAATTTTGTCCCAAGATAAGTGTATTTCTAGGTAGGATCCAGCTACCATTAGTAGTTCTTTTTCAGTTAATCGCATCTTTTTCTTTCTAAATCACTGAGATCAAAATATTTCCGTTAATAAATAGAACTATAGAAGGTGTGATACTTTCTAGATTCTTCCATAGTGCGAAGATTAGATAATGGACACATGATGGGTCGTGAATTCCGTGACCCCTTTGTGACCGCATGCATGACAAGCGCCATCTGTCCGCTCATGTCTGTATGACGAGTCAAACAAGGCCTAGGTGCAGTCATGATAAGCTTTTCAGGGCTTGTCACATATAAACACAAACATGTAGTAAGGGTAATTTTTCTATGTCCGAATGTGTACGGATAGGCATAGGGACTCGTCATACAGACATGAGCGGACAGATGGCGCTTGTCATGCATGCGGTCACAAAGGGGTCACGGAATTCACGACCCATCATGTGTCCATTATCTAATCTTCGCACTATGGAAGAATCTAGAAAGTATCACACCTTCTATAGTTCTATTTATTAACGGAAATATTTTGATCTCAGTGATTTAGAAAGAAAAAGATGCGATTAACTGAAAAAGAACTACTAATGGTAGCTGGATCCTACCTAGAAATACACTTATCTTGGGACAAAATTTTAAATGCTAGAAGTGCACTTATTGCATGTTTGGTTAAAAAAACTAATTGTTAGTCAGCTAAAATTGACCCTAGTGCATTCAAACAGGAGGACTAGGTGGGATATTTTTTTTAGCCAAGTTTTAACTAGTTATTAGCCAACTAACAAGTCAATCTAAGCTAATTTAAATTATTTTTTTTAGTTCAACTGTTAACTATCTCTAATTGATCCAATCATACACTTAATTTAGGGCGAAGAGAACATGTGTTTGAGTGTATTAAAATTAAGGTCGTCGAGCCCTTTGAGAAGACAGGTATGTGTGGGATACTGGGATGGTTACAGGTTACATCCAATGACGGCGTGGCAAAGCCATGCTTGTATTATTTGTAGTGATGATGTTCTGATACTAGAGGATGCAAGCGGAAGCGGTCCAAAAATACTTTCGGCAGAATTAGACATTTGGCCCTATTTTGTGCACGTTGTTGTCGACCAAAAATGTACTCCGCTTGGTGTCGTTAGAAATTTCGCTAACGGAAGCATATTCTAGCACGCATGCTAATTCTAATTTCTAGAGAACACTAGTAGGGGTGTCTAGGTTCATTTCGATTGGCTGCACCTGCGATCTGAAGGTCTCCCTTGGTGTCGATGCGGGACCCACCCTGTTGCTCCCCGACCAATGGCCATGCAGACGCAAGGATAGGGTGTCCATTCTGGAGCACACACTGCGCGCCTCCGACCTTGCAGAGATAAGCCCGATCCCCGGTTCTAGAAACACGGAGACGAAAAAGCTAGCTCGGCATTGCACTGCGCACCCACACCTCACACCGCCGTCAGCCATCTCTGCCCTCCCAAGCAAGCACGCCAGCCTGCCATAGTGCCATGGCGACCATAGCTACGATGGCCTTGCTGAAGCCCGCCAAGATCGTGGCGCGGTCAGCGCCATCCACCAGCGGCGCCGGCAGCAGCGTCTCGCTGCGCCTCCCGGCGGCGCAGGCCAAGAAGCAGGCCGCGGTGGCCGTGTCATCGTCGTCGACGGCCACGCCGGCGGCGGCCGCGGCGCTGGCGGGCGCCTTCTTCTCGGCGCTGGCGTCGTCGGACGCGGCGCTGGCGGCGCAGAGCATGGCGGACGTGGCGGCGGCGGACGCCGGGAGCGACAACCGCGGCCAGCTGCTGCTCTTCGTGGTGGCGCCCGCCATCGGGTGGGTGCTCTACAACATCCTGCAGCCGGCGCTGAACCAGCTGAACCGCATGCGCAGCCAGGCCGTGGTCGCCGGCCTCGGCCTCGGCGCCGCGGCGGCGGCTGGTATGGCGACCGCGCCCGAGGCCTCCGCCGCCGCGGCGCAGGACCTGGCTGCACTCGCCGCTGCGGCGCCCGCCGACGACAGCCGTGGCCTCCTGCTGCTCATCGTCGTGGCGCCCGCCATCGGCTGGGTGCTCTACAACATCCTCCAGCCGGCTCTCAACCAGCTCAACCGCATGCGGTCCGACTGATGAGCTAGCTTGCACAACAACCTCGTGCACCCCGCACCGGTGACGACGACGGCGGAGTGTTTGTATCTGCGGCGTGCGTGCGTGCGTGCGTTGGTGTGTTAAGGACTGTAGTATAACGTGAAACGTGGTTGATCTACGTACGTGCCTGCTTGTCTTTCCATCTTCATTATTGAACAAATGCAGTACAGCTCTCTCAATCTGTTACATTGTACATACAAGTATCCTATGTGGTGATTGATCAATGAAAACGTTCCTCGCCGCTGGACATCTCGCCGGCGAGCGCTCCCTGTTCGCCGCCGCCGGCGTGAACCGTGACAAACAAGATGCACGTAGTCACCAGCGTTCCTCGCAGCAGAGGCACGTACGGGTTGCGTAGTGTAGCCTCGGCTTCTCCTCCCCGTCGCGTCGCGCGCTTCATGTTCCCCACGCGTGATCTGCTGTGGCGCCGCCGCCGTCGACGGCCTTGACCATGCACGATGACCGTGGCCGACGCCACCTCGCTGCCCGGCACTGCCGCTGACGCACTGCGCCTGCACACCGAGACCGAGTCAGTCAATTCGTGAATGCGATGCCATGCAAAGGTTTCAAGGTACGGAGTGAGTCTCTCAAGATCAAACGAGAGATGCTCATACAGTCATACTCGACCTCTCCGATCGTCCGGTGCCGGTGACGATCACGTCCATGGACGCCGAGGCTCCGACACCTCCGATCCGATCCCTGCCACCAAGTAAATTTTAGCTTTGTGACCGTAGGCATGCATGTGAACGTGACAGAGTGATGCATCGTTCGTATGCGCTTTTTTTTTTTTTGAAGGAGCAAGAAAGCCTTTATGTTGAAGATTGATTTGGCTAAAGCTTTTGATATGGTAGAGTGGTCCGTTCTGATTGATGCGTTGCAACATAAAGGGTTTCATAGTCAATTTTTAGAGTTGGTCCATGCTTGCATCTCCACCATGTCGTATTCTGTCAATGTTAATGGAGATTCCTATGGGTTCTTTCAAGCTAGTAGAGGCATCAGGCAAGGATGTCCGCTTTCTCCATATCTTTTTGTCATTGTTGTTAATGAGCTTTCTCTTAGACTACATGATGCTATGGACAATGCAGCACTCACTGGTATTTATTTGGGCCCAGGTTGCCCCCAATTCATTCGATCCTTTTTGCTGATGATCTTGTCATTTGTGCAGAGGCTGACCTCCAACAGGTGCAAACAATAAATAATATTATCCAATC
The DNA here is from genome assembly GCA_904845875.1 of Miscanthus lutarioriparius. Taxonomy (NCBI): domain Eukaryota; kingdom Viridiplantae; phylum Streptophyta; class Magnoliopsida; order Poales; family Poaceae; genus Miscanthus; species Miscanthus lutarioriparius. The sequence continues at coordinate 92,967 of CAJGYO010000497.1, read as the reverse complement.
TTTTTTCGCTGCCTCTATAGCCTTTGCTGAAGAACATTTTGCAGGTTTAATCAGCTTAAAGAATTTAAACATGGCTTCCAATAATTTGAAGGTTAAATGCAGACTGGTTTCCACCCTTCAGGCTTCGGAATGCACATTTTGCATCTTGCCAAATGGGTCCTCTGTTTCCAGATTGGCTTCAGCAACAGTTTGAAATAATTGAACTTGATCTTCAAGCGGTGCTATAATTGACAAGATTCCTGATTGGTTCTGGCAAACATTTTCCCTGGCAACAAATATTGACATCTCCAACAGCAATAAGTGGTACCTTGCCAGCACATTTCAGTGACATGGCCTTTCTAGTGCTTAATCTCAGTTCGAACCAGCTCACTGGAACAATACCACAGTTTCCAAGAAATATCACAGAATTAGACATCTCCAACAATTCAATTTCAGGACCATTACCATCAATTGAAGCTCCACAACTCATGGTATTGCTTATGTTCTCAAACCAAATTGGTGGCAGCATTCCAGAATCTTTTTTGCACATTGAAAAGTTTGCATGCTCTTGATTTGTCAAGTAATCCTTTAGAGGGGAAATTTCCTCATTGTTTTGAATTGGAATCCATAGGTTTCCTGCAACTAAACAATAACAGTTTGTCAGGATACTTTCCTGCATTTTTTAGGACCTGCAGTAGTCTTGGGTTCTTAGATCTTGGAAGGAACAAATTCTTTGGAAGCTTGCCAGATTGGATTGTGGAGCTGAAAAGTTTACAGTTTCTACGACTAATCCATAATATATTTTCTGGGAACATTCCAATAGAAATTACAAATCTTAACAATCTTCAATACTTGGATCTATCGAGCAACAACATATCTGGTGTTGTACCTTGGCATCTGTCAAACCTAACTGGTATGACCCTGAAGGGTAACCTACCTCTAAGATCGTATCCATATCGATCTGGAAATGAACTTGGCTATACCAGTGGACTAAATCAATTCAAAGACATCATGTTAATAATAATAAAAGGGCAGCAACTGAAATATGACAATGGATTAGAATATTTTGTGAGCATTGATTTATCAGGCAACTCCCTAACTGGTGAAACCCTCCCAGCAATCACTTCCCTCGATGCCTTAATAAATTTGAACTTGTCATCAAACTGCCTGAGTGGAAAAATACGTAACAAGGAGCAATGCAGTCACTGGAATCACTCGACGTCTCTAAGAACAAGATGTTTGGCAAAATTCCAGTGAGCTTATCTGATTTGACAATCCTATGTGATTTGACAATCCTAAGCTACTTGAACTTGTCGTGCAACAATTTGTCTGGGCGTATACCCACAGGCCGGCAACTTGACACCCTCAGCAGTGGAGGAGCCAGGATATGGCGACAGGGCCTGGGTCTGTTCGCTCGGAGGAATTTGGATGGTTTGGAGGAATGCTGGAGGAATCTGTGAGAGGAAAACACTATTCCGGATGAAAAAAGAAGTGAACCAAGCCGAGTTTAAGGGCACGCGAACGGGGCCAGGGTATTCCATGTAAACAAAATTACAATGCAAATATACAAGTGCTAGCTTTCTCCCACAATGCAAATATGCTAGTGCTAGCACCTTCTTCATCTACTCTTACATTATAATTTACAAACACAAAATGTAAAAAAACAAAAGATCATTTCTATAATTTCGTCACAATCTCCTACAACTAAAAAGACTAAAAGTAAGACTATTTTTTGTGCGACTTTTTTTTGGGTTGCTCCTCCCTTCCGGCCATGCGATACTCCGCGCGATAGAAAAAGAAATTGTCTTCCCTGCGATCCCCGCCTGCTTTGAAGGAAACAAATCGGTTACCTGAGGCCACATGCATGGAAGGAAAGAATAATCATGCATGGAAGGAAAAAATTGGCAAAGATCAAGCAAGACTCCTCCCTTCCGGCCATGCGATACCCCGCACGATAGAAAAAAAAACTGCAATCCCTGCGATCCCCGCCTACTTTGAAAGAAACAAATCGATCACCTGAGGCCACATGCATGGAATGAAACAATAATCATGCATGAAATGAAACAATTGGCAAAGATCAAGTAAGACGACTCAATGAGATTGGCCCTTAAATTTAGTGTTTCCAGCATGCAGATCTGAAATTAAAAAGTGGCTACTCCTTGAGAACATCAGTGATGCTAAATAAAAGATGTACAGGTTATACATGGTGAGACTGGTGAAACTTCTGCAATTTCATAAACGAATATTTCCACCATTCGTATATAGGTCTATTCCCCTGTATTTCTTCGTGCTCCAATTAGCATATAATATGAAAGTATTGTTATGTTCATCACAACTTTCAGTTGACTACTCCCATTAGCATATACTTCCTCTGCCCCCAAAATATAAGTCGTTATGGGATATGTGCAGGTCAAACTTTCTCAACTTTGACTAGGTTTATAAAAAATACGTGCAACATTTAATAATCAATTAGTCAACTCCTGAGGCCACATGCATGTAAAAAATACCTGTATTATAATTGGTCGAAGTTAAAAAAAAAGTTGACTTCTCAGAAAGCGAGAATAAATTCTATTTTGGGACAGAGGGAGTATATGAAAGCAGTGTTGAAAATATTTTAACAATCAAGTTCGTCTCTGCCTGAATGGTAAGCTTAGACATCATAATGGCATCAAAAATTTCGACTCTCATGAACACCCTCATGGATCAGTACAAAACATCACAATCCTACAGCATACACAAATGACAACCTTATAGACCATCTTAGACGTTCTGGCATTAGAGTATATACGTGTAGACACATAGGCATAGTGGTGCAAGTAAGCAGCCAGCAGGAGTCGAGAGCTATGGGGTGTTTGGATCCCAGGACTAAACTTTAGTCCCTGTCACATTGAATTTTTAGATATCAATTAGGAGGACTAAATATGAGCTAATTATAAAACTAATTATATAAGTTGTGGCTAATTCGCTTGCCAGCGCCGTGTACAGGATGGTATGGAGATATGGTGGAACTTATTCGTGGATTTGTTGGTGCATAAAAGAAATGGATATCGGAAATCTCTTCCTGCCGGTATAAAAAATGATCTTAGCCGCATCACGGAAAGATCTACACAGTAGAGTTTGTGAGCCTACGACGCCATGCTCTCTGTAACTGTGTAAATTTTATGAACTTAGTTTTTTAGATTAAATGACACTTTAACGTCGGTCATATACTTTTACAGTATTGTTATCTTATCGTACGATCCGTGTGTTTTTAGTACAAAAGTTTAGCTGTCCCGTATCAACGCACAGGCACGAACCTATTTACATATATACTCGAACATGTGTGTACATGATTATATGAAGATGCAGTGAAACTTATTCATGGATTTATTGGCGTATGAAAGAAATGGATATCGTAGAATTCTTTCTGCTGATATAAAATATTATCTTAGCCGTATCACGAAAAAATCTATACAGTAGAGTTTGTGAGCCTGCGACGTCGCGCTCTCCGTGACTTTGTTAATTTCACGAACTTTGCTTTTTGAATTAAATATCACTTTGACGTCGGTATTTAATTTAACAGTATTGTTATCTTATCGTGGGATCCGTGTGTTTTTAGTATAAAAGATTTAGTTGTTCCATAGCAACGCACGGGCACGCTAACTAGTACTAAACAAAGTAGCATAGTAGCATGTCCAAATAAATTTGCTTAAAGTAGCATAGTAGCACGTCCACAATGTAAATATGTATATTTGTTTTTCTCATTAAAATCTTGGGGTATTTCATGGGAATACCCCGGCGCCGCCCATGCCCTCAGCGCATATAGTAGCCATGTTGTTGGGCTTTAGACAATCATACCATATAATTATGAGTTTAATGCTGGAGGTTTTTTTAATCTCACTGAAGTATGTGGCGCCCTGCACCTTTTGTTCCCTTGCTTCGGTATGGTCTAGTTCTCTCACTCTGTACTGTATTTGAGGTTACCTGTCCCAAATGCCGTTCCTTCCTGCTACATCGTGTAAAGTGCACCCAGTACCCTTACAAGTTGGAAATTGCAACTCCCAGTTTGCGTGATCGGTGCTCTGGACGGTGGTGTGCTTCCTATGGTTTATGACCCTTTGAAACATGGTTTTTTAAGGCGTTGCGGCGTCCTGTGGCACTGGGGTACGCCTGGACGTCTAGGTGATATGGCGTAACTAAAACCGTCTAGGCGATATGGCGTAACTAAAACCGTGTGACGCCTGGGGTACGCCTCAACGCCTAGACGACGCCTCAAAAACCATGCTTTGAAACATGAGGATTTTTTTTCTGTGTCTTGCGATTTTACTATAAACTTAAATTGATTTCTGTAAAATTCTTGCATTATAAGGTTCTTTAAAACTTTATTTATTTTTAATTCACATCCACGTATCGGGATTTTATTTTTCAAACACTATAATTAATACTTTATTGAAAATAATCAGTGCGCAACCACAATGAGCCTTTGACAACCATCTTTTATTTTAATGACATAAGTTAGTTAATAACTTAAACGTTGGCCAATGGTGCATTTAGAGCAACTTCAAAGCCGCTATTTTTTCATATAACACGTGGGACATGTCTGTCATTGACATAACTTTTTATTTTTTTTATTGTTTTGTGCATACAAATCTCACATTGTCTCTCCCTTGTCGCTCCCGAGAAATTGTTTAATTGACATACAACACGTGACTAGTCTTTGAAAACTTTGACATCTGGACCCACATGTCAAATGACTTAGGTTGACCCCACATGTCATTGTGATATGTGTCAAATCTTGAGAGGCCCACAAATTGTGATGTCAATTATCAAAATCTCTTGCTCCCACACTGTTCACTCGCTCTCGCCTTTCTCCTCTCTTCTCGGTGTCAGAGGTGTCAAAACACGAGCAGAGAACATCATAATGGGCGAGGCAGCTATGGATACGGTCCTGGCAGACGAATGGGCACGGGTTGGGCGCACGTACGAGGCGATGCATGTGGCCAAGGGTGAATTTCGAGCAAGAAGGCATCGGGAGCACGGGTGGAGGGACATCGAGGAGGGAGCCCTGTCATCGGAGACAACGATGGCAACAAGGAGAGCGATCTCAGGCAAACTAGAGTTGAGGGCGTGCATATAGGTTGAGCTTGGGCAAACCGGAGTTGCCAAGTCGGGAAGGCGCATAGGGGACATCGAGCTTGGACGGACCACCATCGACGTGCAAGCCAACCAGGTAGGTTGAGCTCCAACGTCCAGATTTAAGGACAACACATAGACATAAGCTTTCGCCTAGCCTCCTCAATCCGCTCAGAAAAGTGGGGGAAGAGGTGCGAGGGAGGTGAGTGGGTAGGGGGCACTACTACAAAAAGCATTTTTAGGGGCGCCTGTTAACCCTTTGTAGGGGCGGTTTGGTCAGCCGCCCCAACCGAACCGTCTCTATAAATCATGCATTTATAGGGGCGGTTCCCAGGCTGCCCCTACAAATCAATTTGTAGGGGCGGTTCGTATTACCAGCCGCCCCTACAAATCAATTTGTAGGGGCGGCTCAATCACTAGCCGTCCCTACAAATCAATTTGTAGGGGCGGCTGTAGTGCCAGCCGCCTCTATAATACCTGTTTATAGGGACGGTTTAATCTAGAACCGCCCCTACAGTACGTTTTCCCGTCAAAAAAATTCAAATTTACAATTCAAATTCAACCAGAACTGTTTGTTTCTACGTATTCTATCCAGCGTTCGCGTTACCGAACGCTGCGTGACCAACGTTTCGAACCGCGTTCGCGTTGCCGAACGCCCCGCGACCAACGTTCTGAACCGCGTTCGCGTTACCGAACGCCCCGCGACCAACGTTCCGAATGCGACTACAAGCACAATAGTATTATATAAACTACAATTACAAGTCCAATTCATAAGAATATATACAATCCATCATTAAATATACAAATTCCATGCACATTGTTATCAACGTCCTAGAGCTAGCCTTTCAGTCTCATGAAGGTGTTGGTACTGAGGATTTCTACTTAAGTCGAACTCTCAGTCATGGTAGGCGCCTTTGACGTGTACAATCTGGTCCAATATGAAGTTGCAAAGGTTGCTAACGAGCTCTAAGAGTTGGTCATCCTTGTATGGGTCTTTTTTCATTCCTTTCTCTTCTCTCCACTACAAGAGAACAAGTTTCGGTTTAGTATTTCATACCATGTATGAAGTTTTTATACTACTGATGAAGAGGTTCAAACTTACCCTTAAGGGTGTCTCCTGTAGGCGCTGGTGTTACTCATCATAGAACATATATAGTATCCACAATGTACACTTCCAGGCCTATGCTTGGGGCACTGTGTGTTTTGCATATGAAAATGTTAGGTAATGCTTTTGACAGTCATGTAACGGAGTACTAAAGAAGTAAGTAACACTTACCGCACATAGTGTTTTTATAGCCAGCTTTTCCTTCCTTGCTGAATCATGACTTCCGTGATGATGAGTGACATAGAACCTAAATGCCTTGTTCGAATTATTTTAGCAAATACAACTTGTTAGTATCCATAAGTGAACGTTATAAGTATGTAAATAAACATATAAGCTAATGAGGATTGTCGATATGTATACGTCTTGAGAATCGATATAAAGTCTTTGTATGTCGCCGGGTCCTTATCTATTGAATCAAAGACCCATGCCATGCTCCTCCCGACATCGACGGCTATACAAATCCAGTGGTTGCTGCATGGATTTAATCATAGAACAAGATAAGCTCTTTTGCATCGAATAAAATATATCGAACAAAGCTTTAAGTATATAGTTGAACTTACTCGAAGTTGTATGGTAGCCATATAGTAGAGTGTTGTTGTAGATTTTTGAAAGCCAGAGCAATGTATGCAGCAACCGTAAGGGACTCTTCCTTTAGTTTCGCCGTACGGATGCGCTCTTTCTCTCGAAGAGTCTTTGCAGCAGCTAGCTCTTTGGCATCCAGTGTCCACTGTTTAGGGTAATTAAAATTTGTTTGGGCTATAGCTTGAGGGTCTACATACCCGGCTTTCAGACTTTCAGACTTGGCATTTGTTTGACAATGTGCACTTGTATTCTACAAATCATAACGTGGGTTAGTTACAACAAAATTCAAAGATTACATTCATATCATATCGGGAGGACAAGGACTTACAAGCACCACGTGTGAATTAGATTCATCTCCATTTCTCCCAGGTGAAAGCATGTGTGCATGTCATTGAAGTCAAAGACAATTTTCCCGGCTGGGCTTCCAAATATGCCGGTGGGGAAGCATGCTTGTACGAGATCTATGCTCGTTGGGAGAACACGCAAGTACCAATCATGCAACCTTCTCATTCCAAGTGGTAGGCGTTGGATGTTCCGGTTTGGTATGAAGGGCTTGCCTCTTTCATATGTTTTCGGGCAATCTTTTGACCATTTGATGTCATCAACATTTGGATACTGCTTTGCAATTTGGTGGAGTTTGCTAGTTACGGCCTCCTCAGAACCCCGTGATGGGACTTTTTTAACTTGGTTCTCAGGCTTGAACTGGTCATGGGAATACCACTTGGACATCGACGAGACGTCTTTCACCGGAACATAAACTGGCCTTATGTTGATTGGAATCTTCTTTCGAAGTTCCCATTCAAGCACGTCCTCGTCTTCTTGTGCATCACCTTCTTTAGGAGGCACTCGTTGTTCATGTATCGACTGTGCTTGTTGAGAAGATTGTGGCATCTCATCATGCACTTGCTTGGTACGAGCTGGAGAAGGTTGTGGCATCTCATCAGGCACATGCTCGCTAGGAGGTGGGGAACAATGTGGCATCTCAGGTATGTGGTGGTCACAAGATGGTGAAAATATCTCCCCAACCTCAACAACTCGCTCCAAATTTGGGAGAGGGGGAGGCGGCGAAGAAGCAATCAATATAATGTCCCGTTTGTGCCAGAGGATGAACTGCCCAATAACGTCTCCGAGTAACACCAGCCTCTCGGGAGTTCCGTAGTCTATCCTCCACTGTATGAACTCGGGCTTCACGGTATGCACCTCGACCCTAGTGTAGTCCGACGATATCTTATTATTGTGGTGTAAGCCACCGGGAGGATGTGCCACACCCGTTGCCACCTCCATCATAGTGTTCTACCGGCCGCTGAGAAACACCAAGGTGCAACTAGTTGGTTCCCGTATGCGATCGATGGGGGTTGTGGCTGTAGTGGAACCTTGGCTGCTAGGAACTTTTAGAGGGCTGCCAACTAATGCCAGTTCTCCTAGCAGCGTCACTAATATCCGTGGCTCCATAGACAGTCCTTGCTCCTCCAGCGCCTTCGCAACTAGAGCCTTCACTTGGAGCTCAAGACTAGTCTCCCGGTCTCGACCATGTTTCTTGTACATGTGCCTGTCCTCTTCAAATCCTTGCTTCCAGGTCGTCCTTTTCCCTAGCCCCCTGGTGCGGCCTATGTGCTCCTTGTTTCCTAAGCCAAGGCTAAACTCGTCCCTCTCTCTGGAAGGATTGAATGAGCCCTTCTCCTTGTCTTCAGCATATTCAGTATCCTTGATACCGCCTCTTGGGTCTCCGGCTTATCAAACTTAAGATTACTGCCGGATGATTCTGTACTCCTCGCATATATCTAGTTCCTTGAGCGTACCTTCAAATCCATCACATCGATATTCTCAGCAGCTGCGGCCTCTTCGTCCATCTTCCTAAACTGCTCTTCCTTGGTATAGTAGCCACCGAGGCCTAGATGATGGTGGTGTTTGTTCCTCTTCGCCAGCTCGGTGTTACGAGCACTGAGCTCCAATGCCTTCGGTTTAGTATTTTGAGCCACGAGCTCCTCCCATTGACTAGGAGTTATTTTGCCGAACTCTTTGAAGGGAGTTAACCCCTTTTGGATATACTTTGTGTTGAGCTCCGACCTCCAACATCGGAATGCCTCTCCCATCATCCTAAAAGCATTTTTTTTACTAGTTCGTGCTTACCCTCCAGAAATCTAAAATTGACCCTCAGCTGCCTATCGCATAGTTCATTCTTTTTGTTCTCTGGTACCTCTTTCCAGTTAGGGATTGCTGGGTTCAATTTATCTCTTACTAGGGCCTCGATCGCATTATAGAATCATCCTCTTAATTCCTTCGGCTCAAGGACCTCCCCTGCTGGCCTGACCTCCGTTATCACATAGCATGCCTTATCTGGATATAGATTTCCTTTTCTATTCCCTTATTTCCTCTTAGGCTTGGTAGTCGTGGTTGTGTCTTCAGGTTGTGGAGCAGAGGCATCGTGATCCATCTCTGTGGCTGTTGCCTCTGCTCTCCTTTCCTCTACTCCGTCTTGTCCAACGAGATGTCGCGGACATCGACGTCGTCTTTTCCGAGCTTCAGGAGGGACCTGTATATACGACAGGTCAAAGTGTTAGCAGAGGTAACATAGCCAAAGCTTTAGCAAAATTTACAAGCTAAGGCTTTTTCCCTACCTCCTCGTTCGGGTCAAAGTCCTTGTCCAAATCTTCCTCCGTTGGCCTCCTTCTGGCTTCACATGGGAAAGGATCCTCGGGACTTACATATCCCTCTTCTGAGTCATCTTCATCATCATCATCCTCTTCTTCTTCGCCTTCAGCAGCCTCTCCTTCGGGGCCTTCCTCCTCGTCACACTGCTTCTGAGTAAGCATCACTTCTAAATCCTTTTCTACCTCGTTATCGAACTGTTCCTGAGTAAGCTGGTCCTCTAGTGCTTGCTCCTCAAGGGTTGGCTGCTCATCATGCTCGGGGCATCGGGCTGCACTGTCTGGTGTCTGCAATATTATTTCGCGTTTTGTTCTAATAGATGCAAGAAAGTGTGCTTTAGGGAAAAAGCCTTAGAAGGTATAAGAAGTAAAAAAGGTCTATAAAACAAAGTAGTCCTATAAAACAATAATATGTTAAAAACGAGAAGTAGCAGTAGTAGAAGCCTCAGAAACATGTCAATCATCATCTGATCTTGAACTTGGAGCATCAAGGCATCATAACAGAGAAGAGAGGAGAAGGTAATGTAGGGGCGGCTGCTAATGATGCCAAGTTCCTCACAAGTTTTTAATCATCAACTCATATTCCATATAATATATGAACTTAGACAATTTCATCATCGGCAAAACAAAGGAGAGGAGAGGGGAGATTTGGCAAAAAGAAAGCAACAGCTGCTTAACAAACATAGAGAGGAAAATGTGTAAAAACAAGCAACCATCGCTTCCCAAACATAGAGGATGGGAAAAATAGCCAAAAAGCAGCTTGATCAACTTTGCCACATGGTTGGAAGACCCTGCAGATCAAAATCTGGTAACTTAGATAGCCACTAGTAGTAGGAGGAGAGTAGCTAGCAGGCAAGTAGAGTAGCTAGCAGCCACTAGTACCGTAAGTAGTTTCTAAGAGTATAGGGAAGAGGGCGAGCGAAAAGATCCAACACTAGAGTAGTAGTAGAACAACGGTAGTAGTAGGACAAGAGTATAGTAGTAGTAGAACAACCAATGTGTTCCGGAAATAAAGCCATTAATAAGAACAATGTGATAGAATACAAGCATCAGTAGTACAATGTTGACAATGTGATAGGAAATAAAGCCAATTTGTTGACAGCTTAAATGAGCAATGGAGGAAATATGATTTATTAACTTTCAAGAAGACTCACTTGTGCATATATAAAACAAAAGGCATATATAAGCATATATTAAAAGAGATGGCATATATAAAACAGTCTATTTTCAAGAGTTCAAGAGCCATCTAAGTTTCATGCTAGAATTAATAATACAACAAATAAGCACACAAGGTGATGACCGTGATTGCCCACTATTTCACTGTCATATCTAAACAAGCTCATGCAACAATGCACATATCTAAAAGTAGTGGGCATTTCTAAAAACAAAGGAGCCTTCTTGCAAGTTGCACTAATCGACTCAAGTTGCACCATGGAGTAGGATGTGGGGAGAGGGGCAGGCTCTAGGGTTCTCGTAGATGGTGCTCGTCGTGTGGCAAATGAGTTGATGTGGCCAGAGCTGAATAGGCAAGCCAAAGGGCGAGGGCAAAGCCAGCCAGATCATCGCAAAGCGACAAAAAAGTGTAATAAATCCTAGGACAGCTCTCTATATTTTGTTTTATCAAGTAGCTTAGAACTATGCATGAACCGGAGAAGAACTATATTTTTGTTTTATCAAGTAGCTTAGAACTATGCATGAACTGGACACCTCCCATTTCTCATCAACTGAACTATGCATGAACCGGAGAAGAACTAACAATACAGTTCTATCATAACAGTTGTCTATGCATGGTTCTCGTACCATATTCGTGGAGAAATTGGTGACATATGTATACATCTAGGTCTAGCAGAATTAGAATGAGAAAGACAAATTAAATCATGTCAAATTCATTGTTTTGAGCAAGTAAATGTGCTCGATTTTCATGTGTAATTGAGTACTAAAAAACATGCTATAGATCGACACACAAAACAACTTGGTAAACAGAACAAAGCAAAAAATTTAATGCCAATAGGAAGGGGGTTAGAACTGTTTAATAAACTTAACAAAGCAAGCTAACTGAAAGGTGGCTTTCCTTCATAGTTGAGAACTAAGACCAAACAGTACTAGCTGTAGTTGAAAGGTTCCATGCATATAGTATAGCTAGCCCTTTGTGATGCAGTTGGTCAATATGTGAAATGTGTGCATTCAAAAAACAAGATAGTACCATGATTCCCAGTTTCATTACAAATTTCTCAGCCTAGCAGAACATGCTAAGAGCAAGCGCATCTCAAAGAAGCAGGTAGGCATCTAGCACAGGCATAGGTAGTACAACATATGATGTTTGATACATAAAGCATATAAACTATTAAACTTAGAGACTATATTCTTTTTCAGAGTATTGCAATATCAAGTATAACAGTTTTGATAACTGCACACTGATCTTGCAAACCTTTAAGTGCAAATATATCGCATAATTATTTAGTTCAGTATGAAGATTGCAGAATATTATTGTAGCACAATTAAATATATGTAGGCAGTAAAAATTGGGTCAAAGCATATTTCTGATGATATATAAAAAATATATCCAAAAAACTCAAAAGATTTCATAAAATATCACCACCAGTCAAAAAGAAAGTCTCTAGTATTCAAATACACATTTGAGGGCTGTAGCTGTATGCAACTAGTAATTTTATAGTACGAAATGAGGAAAGAAAATATTTGGGACCAATGCCTCAAGCACTATATGCAATTTGAGATAGGGAAACAACTTGAGTTCCACAAAAGGGGTTCCTTTACAAAAATGTGCCAATGCTCATGCCCAAGTACCAAATAGGAGTAAAGGTACTTGTATCAATGACATGAATACTGGAAAACATGCACAGATAAATAACAGTTATTCTACACACCACTAATAACAGTGAAGACTCAATGATAATAAGAATGAGTAAAAAAAGATACAAATAAAAAGGACCGACCAACTAGCGAAGAAGATTGAAATGCATCTGTTGACAAAGCAATAAAAGTGCACCAAGGCTTCTAACAAAAAAACAATAAATATAGGTACATATTTTACCAGAAACCATATTTACTGCAACAATTCCCATATGCAACGTAAATCCTAAACAAGCCAACATACCAATCTCAAATCTCAGATGTCAACAAACATCTAGCATCAAGTGCAAACCAGCAAGGTGAGATACTAAGATCTAGTAAATAACCAAGACAGATACACATTATTGGTCATCATCATGATAAAACTTATCAGGAATACCAAATCTTGGTTATCCCAAGCATCAGGATAAGTAAGACAACAAATTAGAATCCAACAAGCACATCCGCAAGAAACTAACAAGGGCAAAGGAATGAAATCGAACCAGGATGACTCAACCCACTCAGGCAATCCAGGATGACTCAACCCAGCAATCAATCTCATGATAACCAACAAAACTAAATAACAAGATCACATGAGAATAGCTACTTTGTTTGCTACTTTCTAATCCATATATCGAGAGGGAGAGGCACAGGAGAGAGAGCGGAGATCACCGACTTGGCCACTTTGCAATCCTCCAATGCTTCTCTTCAAGCAGCCCGTGCCATTGGTGCGCTTGGGGCGGCGGCGTGCGAGCCGGAGGCGTCTTGTCGTCGGCGTCTTGAGGCGGGACGTCGAGGGTCGGCGGGGCGCCGGAGCTCGGTCGTCGGCGTCTTGGACGCGGACGCCGGGGGGAAGGGCAAAGCGGATCAAGGGCGTGGCGTGGCGGCGAAAAGCCTAGGCGCACGGGGGCGGGAGCCGGGGGCTGGGTGCGGGACACCGGGGGCCGGGTGTGGGCGGGCGCGGGCGTGGGACCGGCGGCGTGGCTGGCGGCGGAAACCCTAGGCGCACGGGGCAGCCTAACGGCGTCGGAGGAAGAAGACAACACCCAGATAGTCTGACTCCCGTGCGCCCTCCTATTTATACTTGGGACTATTTGTAAGGGCGGTTCCTGATCCAGCCGCCCCTACAAATGTATTTGTAGGGGCGGTTCTTGATCCAACCGCCCCTACAAATAGTTTCTATTTTTTAAATTATAAATTCTATATTATTTATATCATAAAAACACAAAGTAATATAAAAAATTGTGTATATGCATAAATATAATATTTTGTATTATTCTATATATGAAGAAATATATATATAAAGAATTGTAGTCAAAATAATATAGAAAACAAAAATTAAAATTTTGAATTTTAAAACTTCAACTACAATTTTATGACATTAAATGAAATAAAATGAAAATATTGTAAACATAAAAGTTGTATAACTCATCGACATGTACAACTTTTATTTTGGTCATCTTGTCATGTGACTTTGTTTGAACGATTCAAATTTTGAAATTCAAATAATTTCAACTTGAAACAATATTTTGAAAGAGTAAATGATTTCAGATGAAAAACTCATGAATACCAAAGTTGTAGAACTCATCAATATGTACAACTTTTATTTTCATCATATTTTCATTTGACCAAATTTGAATAGTTGAAATTTTGAATTTCACTAAATGACAACTTCAAACAAGATTTTGAAACCTTAAATGATTTCAACAATAAAAGTCATGACCATAAAAGTTGTTGAACTCCTCACTGTCTATAACTTTTATTTTGGTCACTTCTTCATATGACAAAGTATTAGGAAACATTGTTCATAAATTCACATATGACTCATAGTTTCATGAACTATACGAGAAACTTGTTGATTTGTGAACAATATTTACTATCAGCTTGTTAGATGAAGAAATGATCAAAATAAAAGTTATAGATCTTGATGAGTTATATAACTTTGGTATTCATCACTTTTTCAGCTGAAATCATTTAATGGTTGAAAATCTCGTTCGAACTTGTCATTTTTTTAAATTTGAAAATTTAAAGTGCTCAAACTTTGTCAAATGAAAAGAATGACCAAATCAACACACTAATTTGATAGGGAAAGATTTTAGAAAATTTTAGAAAAAAAATCATCATATTTGGAGGTAGTATGAGGGAGAAAGACTAGTTACAAATTTTACCCAGAGATTAAAAAGAAAAATCATAACTATTCATGATGATCAATGATGAACAAGTGTGATTTCTCTTTTTAATCTGTGGCTGAAACTTGTAACTAGTTTTTCTCCCTCATACTAACTCCAAATGTGATTTCAGCTGTAAAGGTGATGAATATAAGAGTTGTATAACTCATCAAGAGCTCCTACTTTTATTTTGGTCATTTCTTCATTTCATAAAGTGTTAAGTGATTTTATAAAATTTTAGTAGTAATAGAGTGGATGTTCAAATAGAGTCATTTGGATGTTGCAAAGGGTAGTCTCACACACATGCATAAAATGTAGTCTCACACACATACAAAAATATGTAGTCTTACACACGTACATAAATATATAGTCTCACACGCATGTATAAATGAAGTCTTACAAGCACACACTTACACAAACACTTCACGTTCAACAACTAGCTAGCCCGCTGTAACGACTTTCCCCTTGACACCTTTTCGTTCCCATGGCATTATGTCTTTGAGGAGGTTCTTTTCCATAACACTGATCTTCTTAGAAAAGTTTGTGAATAGCGGCATCTCATCGTAGTTATTGTAAACTTCAACATCGTCCACACCATCAACTCCAATAATGTGTTGTTTTCCGGAGGCAACCACGTGCTTTGTCTTCTTCTTTAGGGGGAGGTTACTTTGTGGGTCAGACATATAGAAAACTTGTGCGACACGTGAAGCGAGCACCCAAGGGTCATCTTGGTAGCCTAGATTCTCAAGGTTCAGAACTCTTAATCCGATCTCGTTTAGTTGGTGTTGTTTGATCCAGCGGCATCGAAACAGGGCCACCGTTATATCCCTTCCATAGTCAAGTTCCCATATCTCTTCAATGATGCCAAAGCATTAGATCTTTCGCCCTAATCCATCGAGAGCCTATATTCGAATGCCGCTGTTTTGGTTCACATATTTACTATCCTTTGCGTGGGTATAGTACGTATACCCATTGATGTCATAAGCATTCCAAGATGTCACTTGTCTCGATGGCCCCTCCGCCAACCTACTGATGGTAATAGAGTCTATGGTTTCTCCAGGCAGTATGTTTTGGTCCTTCAACCATGTAGTTAGTCGTTGCTTGTGTTGTTTCATGACCCAATCATCCGAACGGCCATTTCTCTCCGCCATAATGATAGCCAAGTGTTCATCAATATACGGTTGCATCAGTTGTGTACTCTGTAAGACACTATAATGCGCCCTACTCACCTGTTTGTAATCATGGTTGATGAACACTTTTCTACCACAGGTGTCCTTCCCAACCAGCCTACCCTTGTGACGAGAATCGGGTTTACCAATCCCTTTATGTACTTTTAGGTACTCTTGACAGCACTCGATGACTTCTTCAGCACTGTAACCCTCTATCATGGAGCCCTCTGGGTATGCTCGATTATGCACGTATCGACTTAGAACCGACATGAACCGCTCGTACGACCACATTTCATGCAAGTAGCAAGGGCCAAGCGCCTGTATTTGATGAACCATGTGAATCATGAGATGTGGCATTATATCAAAAAAAGCAGGAGGTAAACACATCTCCAGTTGGTTTTGTGTCTCCACCACAAATTCATGTAGGTCACTCAGCTCTTCCTTGCCAATCGTCTTATGTGAGATCTTTGAAAAGAAGTAGCACATGCGGGTGATGGCCATTTTCAAGAACTCTGGCTTTATAGCCCTGATTGCAATAGGTAGAAACACTGTCAGCATCACATGGCAATCATGAGCCTTGCAGTGTGTTATTGACAAGTCCTTCATCGACACTAGCTTCTTCACATTTGCTGAAAACTCAGTCGGGACTTTGATCCCCCTCAGGAAAGTGCATATAGCTCTCTTCTCGTCTGGTGTTAGGTTGAAGCACGCCACGGGCAGAGTGTATTTTCCATTAGCCTCAGGTACCAGGTGAAGCTGTGGCATCACGTTTAGCTGCACCATGTCTTTCCGTGCTTTCAGACCATCCTTTGACTTGCCTGTGTCTATCAAGGTAGCAATGAGACTCTCAAAGACATTCTTCTGCACATGCATAACATCAATGGCATGGGGGACCTCCAAGTCTGGCCAATAAGGCAGATACTGAAAGAAGATCTATTATTTCTTGAAAGGTACGCCTTCGACAGGAGGTGTGCTTCTATCTCTGTTTGTCCCATCCGGATTCTTCTTTCCATAGACGACGCGTATGTTTTTCACCATTCTATACACGTGTTCTCCGTTATGACGTCTCTCTGGAGGGGGTTCAATCTCCGGGGTGTTGTCATAAAATCTAAAGAATAATTTGCTACGGTACTTGTGACTTGTCTTTAAGAAGCGTCGGTTCCTTAGGTAAACTATCTTCTTGGATGCATCCAGGTACACCCATGTAGTACCATCCAAGCAAACCAAGCATCCCGTCTTCCCTTTGATCTGTCCAGATAAAGCAAACAGCGTGGGGTAATCATTGGTAGTAACAAATATTATTGCTCTACATATGAAGTCCTCCTTTCGAAACGCATCATACATCTGCTCCCCATGCCTCCATAGCCTCTCCATTTCTTGCATCAAGGGCTCGAGGAACATGTATATATCAATGCCTGATTGTTTAGGGCCAGAAATAAGAATAGTGAGGAGAAGGTACTTTCTCTTCTGACACAACCATGTTGGGATATTGTACATGGTCAAGATCACTGGCCATGTGCTGTGGTCGCTCATCCTCTCATTGAAGGGATTCATTCCATCGGTGCTCAAGCCAAACCGTACATTTCTTGGGTCATCGCTGAATTCTTTGTGCTTCTCATCAAACCTTTGCCACTGACTACAATCAGCCGGGTGTGCAATCTTATCATCATCCACTTTGCGCTCATCATCCCACCATGTCATGAGTGCGGCTTCTTTAGGGTTTAGGAAGATACGTCTCAAGCGATCGGTCACTGGCAGGCACCACATTATCAGGGCAGAAATTCTTCTCTGCTTTGCATCATTGCCTAATGGAGTGTCCTCTGGGGGCTGAGATTCTTGTACCAACTTTTTTGAATCCTTCTTATTCCTCTTTTTTCCCGTGGAGGGTTCGTCCTCACCGTAAAGGTCATTGTTCTTGTACCGGCTGGCCCCACACTAGGGACATTTATCCAGTGACTTGAACGTTTCACCACGAAAAAGTATACAGTGGTTGGGGCATGCATATATTTTTTCAACCCTCATTGTCAATGGACTTATGACCTTCTTCGCTTGGTATGTGTTGGTGGGAACTGAGTTTGGTTGTGGCAGCACACATGACAGGAGATGCAATAGATCATTGAAACTACAGTCTGACCAGCCGTACTTAGCCTTCAGGATGAGCAGCTCAAGCACAAAACGTAGCAATGTCCAATGTGTCGGACAGCCCTTTTCAACACCATACACAGTCTCCTTCGATACTTTTGTCTCTGGTCTAAGGGCTCGAATCATGTCCTCCAACTCATCTTCATCCCCGACACGTGCTCCACCATTATTTTTGGCACCACCTTCGTCGTTACCATCCCAACCACCAGCATCACCACCTTGTTCATTACCAAACTCGAAATCCATTCGTGCATCAAGCTCTGCTGAATATTGGGACAGGGATTCTATGGTTTCGTCGTCGTATTCCTCCTCATCCTCGTCGTTAACAATAACCGTTTCACCATGATGAATCCACACTCTGTGTCGACGAAATATGGTCGGCAGTCGACCGAGGGGGTGCCCGTGGTGGTAGATTATCGGTAGACGGTGCGTGTAATCAGGAACCAGATGGTGACACAACGCGCAGAGACAACGATTTAGACAGGTTTGGGCCGTCTGATCGACGTAATACCCTACATCCTGTGTGTTGTTGCATGCTTCTTTGCGGCTTCAATAAATTTATTCACCTCTTCACGGAAACCTGCCTTGAACCTTAACGAACCATACATCCAAGAGTTCCTGTACTCTATCTTTTACAACAACAACAACAAAACAAACATTAAAGGACTACTTATTCAGATATATATAAAAATGAATCAAATTAATAATTACTTGAGAATAATTGTATATACTTCAGATATATATGAATATAAATCTAATATTATTACATGAAGCATACAAACACAGCATGGTAGAGGAAAATTAATTAATGGCCCATTTATCCATAAATAATTAAAATACATATTTATTTATTACAATAAACAATTTCAAAGACAACAATTAGCAACAATTATACTTTACCCAATATCTTTCATACAAACCCTAGTCCAATTTCATCAAACATAAATTTACAGAAATGAAATTAATAAAAAAACCAAACCCTAGATCTAGATCCACATGCACATGAAACATCCATAAAACTAACTAATTATTCACTAAAATTAAGAAACATGAACCAAATAAGGGTATGATCTTATTCCCCTCTCCAATTTACCCTAGTACATTTAAAACTTGGGTCTAATTTGCTTCATAAGTAGCTCAAGAACCATAGAAGAGAGAGAAAAACAAAACTCTAATTACTCACTAACCAACCATTAAAACTTAAAAAAAAGTGTGGCATAGTATTTTCTTACCTTCTACAACCTCTCCACCAAAGGATTTGAGACCAAAATCTTCTTCCCTTAGTAGAGCAATTTTTGGAAGGTGCCCAAGACCTCTCTACCTTTCTTTCACGAGTTGGAGTGAGTGACCCGAGGAGAAAGAAGGTGCTAATGTTGTTATATATGTGGGGCATTTGTAGGGGCGGCTGGTGATTGAGCCGCCCCTACAAATCGAAGCCATTTATACGGGGCCATTTGTAGGGGCGGCTCAATCACCAGCCGCCCCTACAAATAGCAACTCTAGGGGCGGCTGGTGATTGAGCCACCCCTACAAATCAGACCCCATTTGTAGGGGTGGTTCGTAACACCGGTCGTCCATGCTGTTCCATTTGTAGGGGCGGCTGATGTCTGGGCAGCCGAACACGTCACTGTAGGGGCAGCTCCATCACCAGCCGTCCCTACAAAAAATTCAAACCGTTGCTAAAAATCATTTTTTACGTAGTGGGGTTGAACCGACCGCTAGGGATGCGAGAGGTGGCCACCGAATTTGAGCACGACGGCGATGGAGGTGTCACATGTATAGGAAGGAAGCGGGAGTCAATGCGAGTGCAACCTTATGATGACCCCTAAGAAATAAGAGGATTTTTTTAAGAAAACGAACCGGTAAGAGAGCTGCCCATTAGAAAGGAGAAAACAAATCCATATAGATAATATACAAGTACGATCAAAAAATGACACCAAAAGAAGGATGTGTGGAAGGAGGGGGGTTGGGGAAGGGAGGAAGTGTTTGGTTTCGAGCCATCACACGCCAAGCCACATCCAAGGCTGCCACACTCCGCCACATTGTTGTTTGGTTCTTGATTAAACAGCATGTTCGTTTCGTCGTAAACGATCGTTGATTATTTAATGCTGGTTGGTTTGGTTTGAGAGAAAAGTACCATTCCAGCTTATAATCTATGATCGTATACGAGTAAACGAACACGCTGAAAGTTAAGCAGCCATAACTTTTATAGGTCATATTTTTGCCACGGTTGTGGCGACCGATTCTGCCACCACCAAGTGTGGCACAGTTTGATTAGGAACCAAATACGTCCAAAAACTTGTGGGTCTCCTAATCTTTGGGTGGATCCTTCGGAGTAGTTTTTTCTTTCACCCATGCATGCGTTTTTCCGTGAAAACAAACTCTGCCTGGGCCCTGTTTAGTTCCCAAAAATTTTCACCATAAAGTGTCACATCGAATCTTGTGGCACATGCATGAAGTATTAAATATAGATGAAAAACAAAACTAATTGCACAGTTAGGTGAGAAATCGTGAGACGAAACTTTCGAACCTAATTAGTCCATAATTAAATACTAATTGTCAAATACAAACGAAAGTGCTACGATAACTAAACCAAAAATTTTCACCATCTAAACGCACCCTAAACCAGAACCAGAGCAGTACTCTACTCCGTCCGTTGCTCGCTGGGGCTCCTCGGGCGTACCGATTAGGAGTAACGAGTAGGGGTAGCTGTAGCAGTGTACTAGCTCTGTGCTGGCCTAGCTAGCTAGGCCTGCATCACTCGAGATCGGAGAAGAGGAAATCACCTTGACCGCCAAGGCCAGTGGACGCACACGCACTCCACTCTCCACTCTCCACTCTCCACTCTCCACTCTCCACTCTCTGAAGGCGGTCAAGGTCAGAGCACTTGCATGCGTGCGTGCGCCTTGACTCGCGCGCTGCCTGCCTACCTGCGGCCTGCGCAGTGGCTTGCCGCTTGCCTTCTGGCTCTGCCGCAACGTCTGCTGAAAAAAGAGGCGCCAAACCCAACCCAGCCCCGAGTGGTCTGGTCACCGCACCGGACGTTGCTGCATGCCTGCGCTGCGCCTCTCGCATGGACGCAGGTGGTCGTGGTGGTGCGCGAGTCAGGTTCAGGTCTGTGCGGTGCGGCGGTGCACGGCCCACGAGACGAGACGACCGTCTCACCTCTACCTTAGAGCAGCTGCAATAATTGATTTATAGCCAAACAAATAAGCCCTTGTTTAGTTGGGTGAATTTGGATTTTGGGTTACTGTAGCATGTTCGTTTTTATTTGGCAAATAGTGTTCAAACATGGACTAATTAGGTTCAAAACGTTCGTCTCGCAATTTTCCACCAAACTGTGCAATTAGTTTTTATTTTCGTCTACATTTAATGCTCCATGCACGGGCCGCAAACATTCGATGTGACAGGTATTGTAGCAACTTTTTAGACTTTAAGGTCTAACTAAACAAGGCGTAAAAAGAGGAGAGAGAGAGAAGAGATTGGCTCTTATCAGTTATGTAGCGGTGAATCCGTACTAGTGAATGTGATGAGGACTAGAATAGAGAAGGTGAGCCATGAGTAAAACTAACAATAAAAAAGCTTCTTATATATAAATAAAAGATCACTATTATATAAGTTTGGCTCTTACAATTTGACTAATAGCCGTACCCTGGCTTTATTATTGAACTTGTTCCTCGACACCGGCCGCCGGCTGCGGCCTGGGGAACGACGGGGCTGTAGCCGCCTTGCCTGGTAGCTTGTTCTCTTCCGGCTCCGGGCCTTCCGGCACGCCACGCCTCCTCCCTCCTGGTCCTCGGCAAGTCGGCTGGCCGCAGCACCCGGGCCAGGTAGCCAAGCCAGGGACACATCGCCGCGCCACGCCTGGGCCCGCTGCCATGCTGGCATGTGTAGTGTGGGTGATGCACACGGCTACCAATACCACGTGATGCTGTGACCTACAGTACTGTACTAGTACTACGCGTCTGCACTGGACACCTCATCTGTTTTCACTTGCGCCGATTTTTTTTACTTGCTCCGTACTAGGGGCTACTTTAAACCCAGACGTAAAATTTTGGTACGTCCCACGTCGCATGTCGTATGGGTGTTTTGATATTAATAAAAAAAATAAATTACAGAATTTGTCAGTAATTTACCCGATAAATTTATTAAATCAAATTAATCTGTTATTAGCGTATGTGTATTGTAGCGCCATATTGTCAAATCATAGACTAATTAGGCTTAAAAGATTTATCTCCCAAATTAATCACAAACTATGCATTTAGTTTCGTAAATAGTCTATATTTAATACTCCATGTATATATCTAAACATTCAATGGGACAGAGAGTAAATTTTTAGGGAAGAAACTAAGGCCTCGTTAAATTTGGTGCAAAAAATTCACTGTTCACTGCTGAAAGTTAGTGTTCATGGCGAGTTTCCAGTTACAGATTTATTCGTATTCCTCCAGCGAACGGAGCCTACACCTAAACCGTACTGCTCCTACCGCATCCGTCGTCCAGGGAAAAAAATGGTCTAAGCACCGTTGAAAAAAAAACCCTAAGCACCGTTAAAAAAAGACCTAAGCTAAACTAGTCAAACTTGAGTAGGTTTATAAAACATAATATTAATATTTCTATTTTTTGAATTGATTTTTAAAATACTGCTTCCATCCCAAAATAAATACACTTCTAAAGTTTTTAGAGAAGATCAATGCAATGTACAAGTTACATATTTACCTCTACCAAAGTTATTGCACTTTGGAAGTAAAGAGAAAGTTAAAAAGGCCTACTTGAACTAGGTGTACCTTATCTAGAAATGTACTTATTTTAGGACAAAATTTAAATCCTAGAATTGTATTTTTTTAAGGGGGGAAGTATGGGCCTGCTTGGTTCACATCTAAAATTTGCCATGCCAAATATTTAGCAAGCCAAAAGTTGGGCAAAAACATTGCCATAGATTTAGCAAGCCAAATATGAGAGTTTGACGTATTTTGGTAGCAAACCAAATACTAACCAAAATTTAAGAAGCGAACCAATCAGAGCCTATATTCCAAGATTAATACAATGATGCCTAATATGCCCATAAATATTATTACATTTTTATATACTTAATCAAATTTAAAATTAATTAACTTGTTAAAATACGAGAATCATAATCATTTTACGACAAAGGGAGTACTATCTTTTTTAGGTTTTTTGTTTAGAGTTAGATTTCTCTAATTTTAGAAGCATCTCAAACATCAAATTAGTTTATGTACTAGATATACCTTGAAATACATTTAATAGTGCATTTATTTGGTGTTATTGTTGACGTTACTAGTTTCGTTAACTTGGTAAAAAAAACAGAGAAACTTTTGCCATAGAATAAAAATCATTTCTACTATGTATGAGTTTTTTTTTGAGGGAATATCAATGTATGAGTTATTTGTGTTATGCAAAGATTAGACATCTACAAATGGTATGTCACTACTAGTAGTTTTGCGTATATGATTTTATCGATGTATATCATTAATTAACACGCGTCCAATACGCTAGCCGGCTGGTGGCAGGTTGGGTGGAGTGACGAGTTGTTGAGATAGCTATTTTCAGGCATCTCACGGATTATTACATTCTTCATCCGAAATGATAAATAAAGTTGTTTTCTTATTAGAGGAGGACAGGAGGTAGAGTTAAGTGTATAGTGTCAAGAGAACTCTCATCATCACGTAACTCTGAATTTTGGCAGGGAGAACTCCAGATGTGACCGAACTCTATTTTTTTTAGTAAACCAGGTAACCCAACAACATGCAGCCTGTTCGGTTGGCTGGATCGTATCGTTGCTGGTTCGTGAAGAAGTATTGCTAGCTGGTTCGTGTGAGAGAAAAATACTGTTCCGGCTGAAAATTTACGATCGTTTACGACAAGCCACAGCCAAACGAACATGCTGATTGTTGCATAGATCTACTGGAGTCACGCAATACCTAGTGGTTTATATTCACTAATGCAACTAAGCTATAATCTCATCAAACCTTTAGGACCTTCTGTTGTAATACATTGGTGTTGTAGTGGTACTTGCACATAGTCATTGATTTCACGCCATATCAATGCTTATATATTGTGGATGTATTAAGTCGGTTTTCACACATCAACACTTCGTATTTGTAACCCACGGCTTCATCCCATCAAACTAAACATTTTGTTCCATGCATGTCCGTTGTTTCAGACTAGTGGTTTTGCTTGTGTATTTCTCGAAATCACAATATGTACAATTGTAATACTCTTTCTTGAAAATTAAATTTGATGTGTGAGCTTCCTCTCAAGTCTCAATGAAACTAACGTGACCTCTTCTCTAATCAAGTCCCTCACAACTCGCGTCATATGCTCTCTATTCGTTTGGCTTATAAACTATACTTTTTCACCTAACGAATAGTATTTTTCTTTTATAACAAATCAGCAACGATATTTTTAACCATAAACGAACAGGGCACGTGATCTTTGGTGGCGACGATGTGAACGTGCACCACCTCCCTGCGTCACAAAACCTCCGTGAAGCCCTTCAAAGCCTTCCCTTTCTACCCTCCCCACTCGTGTACGACGGAAAGGGAGCACCGCAATCCGGCCCACCAATGGCGTCCCTCCACCTCGGCCAGCCGCCGCCACGTCAGCGCGTGATCGGGGAAAAGCGCCTCGCCACCCTGCTTCTGCTGAGCTTCTCGCCGCGGCCGCCCAAGACCCCGCATTTCGCGACAAAGAACCGTCCTTGGGCCGCGTGCGTGAAGCCGTGGAGGTGCCATGGCTAGCGGCGGCGGGCGGCGCCGGCGGCAGGCGAAGCCGAGAACGAGGGCCAGGGGCAAGGCGAAGAGGACCAAGTACCTCAGCCTCAGCGACCTGATGGTTAAGGCGGAGGTGGCAGCGACGCCGACGACGCCGACGCCGCCGGAGGACGAGCCGGCGTCGCCGCGGTCCCCGTGGGAGGAGGAGGAGGAGGCGGAAGTGAAGCGAGAGGAGGACGCCGGCGGCGACGGATGCGCCGGGTGGCAGCAGCAGGTGGAGCCGTTCGCGCTGCACCACCACAACGAGGCGTCCACCCTGTTCGAGGCCTTGCCGGCGCCGTCGCTCTCCGACATCCTCGGCCCGTCGCCGTCCGCGTCGCCGGACGGGGCCGGCTCAGGGGCCTCGGGCCTCCCGGGCGCCCAGGAGGAGGACCTCGCGCGCCGCGCGCTGCGGGGGAGGGAGCGCTGGGTGTACTGCTCCTCGCCGGCGGCTACGGCCACCGCCACCACGTCGTCTTCGTCGCCGTGCTCGTCCGCCGCCAGCACGGGCGCGTCGGCGGCGCGCTCGCTGCTGCTCAAGCTCGACTACGAGGAGATCCTCGCGGCCTGGGCGGACCGGGGGTCGCTCTACATCGGCGCCGCCGGCGCCAGCGGGGGCGGCGCTGGCTCGCCGGAGCTGCAGCTCGACGCCGTAAGCCCACATCCGCTCCCCACAGACATTCTTGGTCCGCGCGAGTCTTGGTGACACGGCTGTGACCACGGTGCCGCCGCCGTCTGTGCAGGTGCAGGTGCTGGTGGAGGTGGAGCCGCCCGAGCACGCCGTGACGGCGCCTTCAGGGAGGGCGGAGAGGGTGAGGCGGTACAAGGAGAAGCGGCGGAGGCGGCTCTTCGCGAAGCGGATCCGGTACGAGGTTCGCCGGGCCAATGCCGTCAAGCGGCCGCGGTTCAAGGTGACGAATTGACAACATAACTTCTTCTGTTGATATGATGCTATTGCTGATGTCTCAAGTTGACACGACAGTGTGACGTGAGCTGCTCTGATCTCATTCATACATCTCCTTATTAATTACTGATGGGCCAAGGCATGAATTTGTTATGATCTACTACTAGTACAATAACATGTCACGCAAACACGGGTCTGCGGCCTTGTTTAGTTCGTGCACAAAAGTTTACTTCTTATGATGTTGAATGTTTGAAGGTATATATGGAGTATTAAATATAAATTAAAAAAATAATTAATTATACAGATTGTAACTAGTTTACGAGACGAATCTTTTAAACTTAATTAGTCTATGATCTGACAATGTGGTGCTACAATAAATCTACAGTAATCATGTGCTAATGACGAATTAATTAGGTTTAATAAATTCGTCTCGTGGAGTACCGATGACTTCTGTAATTTGTTTTTTTATTAGGCCAGTCTCAGTGGGGATTTCATGGCCCTGTTACCAATGCATCCATATTTATAATTTGGAAATAGTGCAGAAGAGTTTCATCTCCATGAAACTCTCTCTACTCCCATGAAACTCTTATCATCTCTCTCTTCATCAATACGGTGCCACATCAGCCTATTTAATACCCATAAAACTCTGATGAAACCCTACTGAGACTGGCCTTAGTATCCGAACACCCCATGCGACACCTCTACGTAACACCCGATGTGATATTCCAAAACTTTACACCATAGATTTAAACAGGGCCTGAATCCATGCTCTTAATTACAAATTGATTGGGTTTGGAGTTTGGGATTTTGGGATGCATTATTATGTCTTTATGCACGCATGCATATATCTGCAGCTCTAACCTGATGCTTGAAATTTTCCTAATTTCGTTATGCAATGGGAGAACTGTGGGTTTTGCACATTACCAGTTTATCACTTAAATTCACTGTGCCCAAAGCATTTGAGTTCCTAAACAGAGCATCTGTTTGTTTGCAAATGAGTACTCAAATCGTGTTCCACTTTCTGTCAGGAGCGAAACGAATAGATTGTCCATCATTGACATTCCAACGAACGGTATTTTTTCAGCCAACGAACGGTATTTTTCTCTCACAACAAATCAGCCAACAGTACTTTCAGCCATGGCTTATCAGCCAAGCGATCAATAATGTCTCTTATCTCACCGGTCAACGTCACTTATTTTATTGGACCTTTTATGCTTAGAGAACCATATGTGATCTTTAAGGAGAATGCATGAATTAGTGTAAATCTTCCTTGATTCGAGAAATGAAAATTGCAGAGCGCAGAAATACTTCTCTACTGCCTTGCAAATAAACCAGTAATGTTCTGTTTTGGCACATGCTATTTTGGACCACACGCTTCACCTTTTATTGCTAAATTATGTTGTGATCAAACCATGCATCACTTTACCACAAATGCAGCAGTGTTTTTAGGGTCCACCCGGGGATTGGGGGGATATTCCCCACGTGAGGCCTTGTTTGGTTACTCTCTAATCCACCCAAATCCACATGTGTTGAGGTGGAAATCTAGTTAATTTTCCACCTCAATACATGTAGATTGAGATGGATTGAAGTGCAGACAAATCAGCCCTGAGTTAATTGCATTGGGCTTTTTTGGCAAGCTGAAAAAAAGTAGCACTTACAAATGTGGGTTCAGCAACTTTGAAAAGCAAATAACAAAATTTTCTGATCGTGGTTTACATTGGATGCAGGGCCGTTTCATAAAGGAGAACGAGGAAAGCGAACTCCGGCCTACATAGCCTACTTTGATTCTTTCATCGCCACCAGGATAGCCCGTGTATATACGGTTAGTCACCTTGGTGTCTCATCCCAGTTCAGTCTCTGTACCATCTACCCTAGCCAAGTGCCAAGCTTCAGGTGTAGAATCAGTAGATGCAAAGTTATGTTTCGTAGGATGAAAATAACAGAATTTAGAGAGAGAAAAACGTCGGATGATGAATCGTTCTTGTTTCAAGATCCATTGGTTTCGGACAACTAGTTTGCAAACTGTGGACAAGGGCAATGTTCAGTTAGCAACAATTCTGACTCAGGCAGCACTTGAGTTGTCAATTTGATACCTGAGCCATGTGATTAGCACAAAGATGACCTGTGCTTCTCATATAATATGCTTAGAGACATTCCTTTTACCAGCAGTTGCAATTCTAAGCGCAGAGAACACCTATTTGTAACGCTGAATCATGGCATTTGGATCTCGTAAACTCGGTGGCTGGCACTGCTTGCTGTTTTCTAGAGTTCTAGAGTTCACTTCTCTTCTAGAGACGCATGGTGATTCTGTTCAGTGTATTTTCAGAGTATCAGTTCTGGTTTATTGAAAACGTCAATGTTCTGTTGGTAACAACTCAGTTTACCCCTTAAGCAAGGACTGGAACATCTGAGTTTTGAGTTGTCTGATTGGTTTAAAACTGATACATGTTTCTCAAATAGTCAAATCTACTACTACTATTAGTATGTCACAGCAGCTGTCTGATTGAGTTTTGAGGCCTTTTTGCAGTAAGCATGCATGGCAAAAGAAATAGATGCTATACATGTTTTATTTTTTTTGAGAATTACATGTAAAACAGTAACAAAAAAAGGTACCAGGGAATGAGCGGCGGCTGCTGCTGCTGCTGGTAAAGGCTGAACGCCGGCGTGCAAGCAAGTGCATGTGAATTCAGGGTGGACCTGACGGAGGGGGAGGATCGGTCCATTCGGTAGTGCCGTTCTGCTGCTGGCGTCAGGTACTATCAGCTTTGCATGTGAGCCGTTCTAGGGCAGAGAGGCCCACCTGTCAGCCAGCGTTGTCTTGGACTATGGGGACTTGTCTTGTTCCTTGTGATTGTGGCTGCCACTGGGCGGTCGGGAGCACGCTGTCGGCGTCGGCGACGGCTCGGAGAGCCTTTGGGTGCGTCTTGGACCACCGGTGGCGGATGGTCAATGGATGTGCATGTGCAGATGTGGCAGTCTCTTTTTTTTCGATCTGCAGATGTGGCAGTCGGGCCAAGATTTTACCGCCATTAGCCCATTACCTTTCTTGTACTGTAAAAGGTACTCGAATTCAGGTCCTATTTGACCAGTGAATTTCATCTGATGTATCTGCAGGAACTGGGCTGGTTAGTGGTTACCCTAAAACCACTACAGAATTCCGACGGAATTCATAAGTTCTCCATGCAGGCCTGTGTTACTAATTACTGTACTGCTGCCGCTCCTCCAACACTAGATACTGAGCTGCAGGACGATGCTGGTGCTGAAGAAAAGGATCAGCCACCGCCTGAAGTTGCTACTGCTAATCAAGATGGGCCTCGCACGAGTCACCACTCGGCTTGGCCCAGTAGTCGTCGCTGTGCGGGACCAGAGTGGGCCAAGCCCAACAAGCGAAGTCCAAGCTCACGCTGCTGAGCGAGGAGTCGAGACTCGAGACAGAGATCATCATGTACTGTAAATAGAACTCCCAGTACAGTATAAGCACTCTTTTGCATATATAATGAAACAGTGTTAATTGGAGGCGCACTATGTCATGCTTTTCACTGGGAACTTTCATCATATATTTCTGGAACTATGAACACCCTATGTTGACGTAAAGATATGTCACCACTGTTCGCCTAAACGGTCGTTTAGCCTGGTTACACACCGTTTAAACGCTACACGGTGGCACACCGTTTCCGTTTAATTGGTTGTTTTGACCGTTTAAACAGCCGTTTTGCCCGTTAAAACACCCGTTTTGTCCGAATAATAAGCTAAACGGCAGGTGACCGACTGTTTACCGTTTAGCGTTTATGATAACATTGTATGTCACACACCACAGGTGCTAAATCACACGGGTCGCAAACGGACTAAGGCGGCGTGGCTCTGTAGAAACCGGCCTAGCTGATTCAAGGAGTTGGTTTGGCCGATTTAGGGAGCCGGCCTAGCCGGTCAGGGAGTCGGCCTAACCGACTTTCTCGGGTTGAGACCGAGAGAACCCCTAGGGCAGCGAGGATTTCACACTTACGTGGTGAAGAACGGCGAGGTTTACGAGCAAACCATCAAAGGATAACAAATAACACTTACGTGAAGAAGAACGGCTAGTTTTCGGGCAAACTAGCAAATGAGCCGTCGAAGCTCTCGCCTAGAAGGGACCTTGTTGGGGTCGTTGGGTTACCTAGGTTGGCCAGCAAGCCCAGGGCGTCATCCTTAGTTGTCGGATCAAGCGATGAACAACAACGTGAGGTTGAGAGAGAGTTTATATAAGGCAAAAAGGGAGAGATGGTAGATTGGTTTTTTGACAATTGTGTGTATTGGACACCTCAATCCGCTGTGGCCTTTATATTTATAAGGTACTGGTGGCCTCAAGTAGTCCAAAACCCATTTCAAATCGCGTCAAACGCGTTTTAGATCCGTTCTGGACCTGCCAAAGTCAGCTAAGCCGATTTCTGCGTTCCGACAGCTTTGGACCTGCACGGGTTCCGGAAAAAAACTTTTCAAATTCATAATTAATTCATTTGAACTCCAAACGAGGCGATACATATATGTTTTTCGATCAGCTTGACGAGAGGAACGCAATGATGAAGATCACTCTTGCATTTGAGAAAGTTGAAAAGCCGACTTGGAGGGCTGGGTCAGCCCCCCGAAAAGCTATTTTCTTTGTCCAGGCTCCAAATGTGATGATCCAAGTATGCATTCTAGCCGTCTTGATGATAGAAACATGATGGAAGAGTCTATTATGCACTTTGGACAATTTTGGGTGTCAACACCTATCCTGTTCGTTGGCAAGGATCATGGAGGGAAATGATAGGGGATAAAGAAGAAGATTGAGCACTCTGCCCTCATTGTTTACACACATTTGGCACATATTACAACATAAGCGGCCCGGGGCAAAAAATAAAAAAAGGATTACGTAGCTTCTATTCGTGTTTCAACACATTCGGCAAAAAAAAAGTATTACAATAGAAAGAACGTGGAAAAAAAGGATGCCTGGTGCGACTGTGGCAATCGCACTTGCAATTAGCCAAGTGCTTTGACTGGTTATTTGTGCCATTTTTGGGATCAGAGTTGAACACTTTGTCGCAGTGATTCCAGATGGCGTACATGAGTTTATAAGGGTTCTTCTTCCTCTTCGACGAGCCGTCCGCAGCATTATCACTAGCGACTTTGACATGTACCCTGGTCATGTGTTCCCATGCATCTGATATCCTGGGGCCATTGCCGTTGCTGGGACCATCGTCATCAGTTCTGGGACGTTTTGAATTAGACGACGACGGTGGTTCATGGACTTTGTATACAAAGCGCAGTGAGATCTCCTTCGAGAGGGTGAGCAAATCTGATCACGCAAATGTTATTCTTTCGTTCGCGAAATAAAACTAAATCCTTATTCTTTTTTATGAGGACAGAAGCAGAAGTACCCGAGTTGAGTGATCCTTACCGCGGGTACCAGCTTACTAGGATCGTCGTCAGGTGGTAAGACAGGTGTGTACTCGTGGACGCGCCACCTGTTGCCGTTGCCGTCGTCGTCCAGCTCCAGCGTCTTCTTGAGACCGACGTAGAGCTCCCGCCACGAGCGACGGGTCTGCGACTGCACGCATGCCCGTCAGGCCGTCATGCTTTGCTCCTTCCAGCGTGCCTGGTGGGGCTTTCTGCCTTTCGAGTCGGGTCCCGTGAATCTCACGATGGACCACTGTTTGTCCATTGAGATGTCACAGCGTTCTGGTAAGTCGCTATTCCGAAGGTTTCTGTACTTCGCTTTGTCCAATTCGTAGTAGTAGTTGTACGTGACCTCCAAAACCAGTGAGTCCGGGACCGCGCCCAGTCGATGACATATTTTCCGGCATTCTCGTAACTTCCGCTGGTCCTCCTCGATGGCGCGCATGAGCCAACATATCTTCGGCTGACGAACTTCATCTTCCTTCATGTGCTTACTGATAGCGTAGGCGTCTACGCTCCCACAGCCAGAGCAACAGGGAGCCGGCCTGGCTTCGGGAGCCGGAGCCTCCACCAGATTCTCATCGGGCACCACTTCCTCGAACAGGCGCAGCTCGAGGTCGCTTTTCCACGAATCGAACCGCCGCTGAGCATCCTCCTCCTCCAGGTGCTGGATCTCCGTCGTACCGGTAGCACAGCAAGGGGCAGCGTATCCGCCACCTGGCTGTGGGGCGTCATCGTCGTTGTCCCCGAGCATATCGGCATCTTCGCGGGCATCCGCCGGTGCGGCAAAGTCAATGCCCTCCGACAAGTCACTTTGGGGCATCCCTTCAATAATATCATCAAACATGAAATCGTAGTCGACGATTCCAAGGTCCATGTGTATCTTTAGTGATATCTGGGCGGCTGGGTCTGCTGGAGTCTTGGGTAAATCTTGGGAGGAGTGAGGAATCGACGGCGGAAAGAAAGCAAGTTCGGTCCTGTTTGGCCTATGGTTTTTACGACTGATAAATCGGCTGATGCTATTTTATTATGAGAGAATAACACTATACTATAACTGATAAGCAGGACTGATAAGTCAGGTCGACGAGGCTGCTACCTTTTGTGGAGGGAGCTTCTGCTTATGGGTGCAAGAGGAACCGACTAACTAGGAATTGACGAGGGCATGAGGCCATAAGGGAATGTTGCTGTGGAGACGGAGACTGCGGGGGCCGGCTAACCTCTTTTAAGCACACTACAGACTGCAGGCCGGGTCCTCCTCACCCGACGTTTGGGGTGGGGTCCGGCGGAGCCCGCCACCAGGACAAGTATTAAAAAAAAACTACTACAGTACAAGCCTAGCAGCTGGCGCCGGCCGCCGGGTGGAAGCTAGCGTGACCCCATGATTTTTTTAACATTTTTGTAAACAAATTTAAAATATAACATTGATTGTTTTTTTTCTTCTAAAAATAACACTTTTGGCCGCGCCTATTGTCATGGCGCGGCGAAACGCCTGTGCCACGCCATGCATGGTGACGCGGCGGAAGGATGACGTGGCACTTCCACGCGCCATGGCCGCTGACGTGGCAGGAGCTGCCGCGCCACCATGCATGGCGCGGCACTGCAGCGCCCCGGCCCCGTCCCTTCGTCACATGTGTTTAGGGTTGCCGTAGCGATGGTCTGTTCTCCGTTCAATGTAGCTTTTTTAAACTTTGTATCTCGCTTCTATGTCGTTGTACTTGTCCTATTAGATTTTATCTCTTGTTTTAATGCCGCTGCATATATTGTATCCCATCTTATCGGTTTATCGTGACTTGACAGAGCACTACGTTGCTGACTCTAGTTTCGTAGCCCTGAACTATAGGGCATGCCGCTTTGCTCTGTTATACAAGACTGGTCATACCATCTAATCAGAACCAACCTTTTGCAGTCTGAGACGACGTGCGTGTAAATGCTGCTGTCGGTGATGTAAACAACTACAAGTGCTGCCGCGACGCATTGAAACGAATATGAAGCAAATAAATAGAGTCCGTGCGCAAGTTGACAAGTTGCCACATAACATTTTCATTGGTTCATGAGTCTACAAGTTTCGGACGATAATATTTGTTCAACATAACAAACTAACTCCCAGGAGTGTAAGGATCCCTCGGACGCCTCTGTCTCTTCGGATTTGTAGGCAACATATTGGGAGTGTAGCCAACGTTGGTGTGGTCGCGTTGTCGGTGCGTACAACTCGTACCCTGCAAGTATATGATATGCACGATTACTTATAATCTTTATGATCGTTAGTTCATAGAGCCTACGTATTTAAAGAAACTACCTTTGTTACTACCTGTGAGGCTCTTTGGGTACCTAGCGGGGCACCACCTAGTTGAGATATGTCGATCTCATCCTGTGGCCAATCGTCCCACTGGTCGTGCTGTCTGCGAAAGCCCGGGGGGTCGACGGCGGCGGCGGCGTCGTCCTCGCTTGCAGGGTCCTTCCCATCGCTATGATATGGTGGTGTACGCACTGCGAAAGTGGCACTTGTCATTAGCTGAGAAGAGCCAGCTGGTGTCCTCAAAGAGCCAGAAGACGTGCCACCCGACCACGCCGGGACTGCCGGTTCCACCCAAGGAGTGTCCATGCAGCTCAGCTTCTGAGCTAGCTTCATGCAGCTCCGCTTCACCTTTTGCATAAATAGACGTTAAAGTTAGTGTATTTTCTAAACGCATATACACTAAAGAAACATTTTCAGAATGGAAAAGTTTATGTTTACCTCCACAAAAGCCTCGAGAACGCCTGGCCCCAGTCCTCTATACTCATGAAGCCGAAACGCTGCTTCATTGGACAGCCTTGACAATTGTGTCGTCTGGGTACAGAAACACGGTTAGACAGTTTTAGTACACATACTTAATACCAAATGGATAATAAATTGTACCATTCGAGTATCTTACCACGTATCTTTGAAGCGGGGCTCTCTGTAGTTGTGTGTCGTCCCTAGTGGCAACGTCGTACACATCTTCGATCACATCTTCCTCATTGTCCTCGTCAATCGCCTCCTCAGTGTACGGGGGCTTGATATGAGTCCTCGTAGACCTGTGAAGCCACCGCAGGTACTCATCGAAGGTGTGCTGGTCGTGTGGGGGACCCGCATCGATCGGCTGCCGGTCCCTGTTCCTGCGGTCATACCTGCAACAAACGATTGTTAGTTGTACCATACACACCTCTGAATTGTAGCTTTGTTATTAATCGATAACACACCCGTGCAATTCTTGGTTGGTGGAGTAAAGCGGTGGTGGGTAGCCTGTCATTCTTTTAAACTGCCTGCAAACCCTGATGGGCAAGTGAATCTCGACCACGTGGAAGAAAATAAGAGGGACATTACAGCGATACTCGTCTGACTCATCCCTAGTGACAGGACTCAGATAGTACTGGAGCTCTAGAGCATCTCAAGGACACCAATGCACCTGAATATTTCATAATTGAGTTATGTTGTGATATAGTGTACATCGAACAAGACACATGTATGATAGTAAAGAGAGCGTAACCTGGTGCTGTGTCAGGACGTCGAGACAGTCCATGTACTCCCTGTACTTGCGCCCCACATTCCCTCTAACTAACTCTGCTTGCGTTCAGATATACAGAGTTGTAGAGAGTGTATCCTGCTCGTTCCAATGCTGCATTGAACACGATATTAAATTAGCCATTAATAATTTAATCATATGTAACTGCCTCGAAGAATATAGTGAACCGAAGTACTTACCAGTAAACTAGTAGCAAGGGGCCTCCCAACGGGCCATCGTTCCCAAAACCAAACCTAGAGTAGGTAGGAGCAACCCCCAAGGTTCGCATACCCTGAGGTGCGACAGCAGGCAATGCATAGCTATCGATATGTCCATGCCAGGACTGCGCTGCCCCAGCTGTACGCCGCTATGTTATCCCATGGCTGGCGTAGTATGTCAAGAAACATCCGGCTGATGGTGTTGTCCGAGGCGTCTGGGAATAGGAAAGCACCAAGGAAGTGCTAGAGCCACACTCTAGCGAATCTATCGATCTGAGCCTCATCAGCCTGTAGGTCCAAATAATCAAAGCGCTCTGTGATCCACGACGACGAAACACCAGAACTTTACCTAAAATTCACCAAATAAAATGAGACCCGATAGTTGCAAGAAAGCAATACAAGTATTAAATAGGCTTGAATTGCTCACTTATTTTTCTTGAAAACCTCGTCGTTCGGTGGAAGAAAGCCAGTGAACTGAGCCACCAACTCTCTCCAGTGATCGTTGTCAACTATACCTATCACTGGAAGTCCCCCCCAACCGAAGTCCTGCATGGTCAAGGTCATCTCGCCGCAAGGTAGGTGGAACGTGTGGGTCTCAGGCCTCCACCTGTTATAAGAATAAAACGACTGTTAGTTGCCATAAATTTATTATAAGAATGTTTACGTACAATGAAGGCACTCGCACCTGTCTACAGCTGCAGTAAGTAGTGCTGGGTCAAGGGGCGGAAGACCGTAGTTGACAACACGGATAAGCTCGAGTAAACCAGCATGTCGTATGTACGGCGCGTAACGCTCGTCCCACATTTAATCATTTACGCCCAACTTGAAAAGACAAATTAAAGCCACGGCTTTGCGCTAGCGAGTACGCTAAAAGCTTCTTTGCCAACTTTAGAATGAAAACGAATACGGATAATACGGGAAGCTATTCATGGCACCGCGCTAATGAGTATGCTAGAGGTTCCGTTACTAACTGCTATACGAAAACGGATGAATGTATCTATGGGCGGGTGAACGTATCTATGGATAATTTAGGAAAACAAAACCATGATTTCGTGCCGCTGAGTATGCTAAAAACTTCTTTGCTAACTTTAAAACGAAAGGTGATGAATATATTTTACAAAAAAAAATTAAAGAAGTATACACGCATAATTCATTGCACATGAGACTGTTGATATCTCTAACAAATACCTATATGAATTTTATAAAAGCTCGTTGAATTTTACAAATACCTATGTGCGTGGCCGGAGGGCGCGGCGGGCGGCCGGAGGGGGTGGCGCGGCCGGCGCGGCGGGCGGGCAGACAGAGGGCGGCGGCGGGTGGGCGGGCGGGCGGGCGATATTTACCTGGGACTGCCGCGCCGTGGGCTATGGCGTGTCACTGCCGCGCCAAGATCGGTGGCACGGCAGACCCTGCCACGTCACCGTTCAATGCCCCCGGTCTTCGCCACGTCATCCTCCCGCCGCGCCACCATGTATGGCGCGGTACAGGCGTTTCACCGCGCCATGACAATAGGTACGGCCAAAAGTGTTGGTTTAGAAAAAAAAATGCTAGATTTAAAAATACTTTACAAAAAGTATTAAAAAATCCCTCTGGGCATCCCCCAAGATGCCCACCTTGCAGCCACGACGACCCAATGTGGGGCCACATTACGCCGCCGCTGGGCTGGGTCTGACAACTGCTACTCCCCCGACAACGCGGGTGCTGCTCCCAGCTCTCCCACCTACGTACCAGTGTCGGGTTTATGGGCCGACAACAAACAGCCCAATCATGCCTCAGCGGCCCAGGAGGAG
The DNA here is from genome assembly GCA_904845875.1 of Miscanthus lutarioriparius. Lineage (NCBI taxonomy): Eukaryota > Viridiplantae > Streptophyta > Magnoliopsida > Poales > Poaceae > Miscanthus > Miscanthus lutarioriparius. The sequence goes on along the minus strand of CAJGYO010000497.1, from coordinate 56,597 downwards.
GTTGTCTTTGGGCTAGGCGTTCAGCTTCAGGGCCCGGAGGAGTCCATGAGCGGGATGTCCCAGACCTCATCGGGCCAAGAGGGAGAGATCTCTGAGCTGGTCACAAGGATGGACATCGACTCGGCAGCTGACCACGAGCAGGTCTCTGCTGCGGCGGCAGAGGCCAGCCCCCCACGGGCTCTATCGCCCGGAAGGGACGCCTACGACGACGACGCAGCACAGACGGATGGGGGTCAGCCCCCAGCAGACCTCTACTCCGGGTTGTTCCGCGAGCTTCCGGAGCCGATCCTGCAGGCGCCAAAGCTGCCGACACCACCACCACGCGCGCCCAAGAACCGTGGCGCCGGGAAGAGGAGCACCTTGGCTGCCACGCGCTCAAGCCTACGCCAGGCGGCCAGGCCATCACCGATACCTGTGGCCGAGCGGGCTACACGCAAACTGATGCGGGAGCTGGAGTTCATCAACAGCCAGCAGCAGCAGGCACCTGACGCGGCGGTCGCTGAGTATGTGGATCTGTATGCAGGCAACCTTCCAGAGATGGCAGTTGAGGCCATTAAGGCGGCGACTCGAATGGGCAACAAGAACCTGGCCAAGGTGCTGGAGGCGATTGTGCAGGAGGCCGATGCGGTGGAGATGGAGACTTAGTTGTCAGCTGTTTGCCTGTTTCGTAGTCATGTTAGTTGGATCATGTTAGGATCAGTGCCAGCGCCGGCCGGTCTTCAACCGGTTGAGTTAGGTTTGATTGTTATCTGTGATGTCTGTACTGGGAAGGTGGGTGCTTTGCTAGATGACAGTCAAGGTGGAACTTTAGGTGGAATGTCATCCAGCTGTAGTCTGTGGGCAGGTGTACCATCATGTTGTGTTGTTCTAATAGATTTCACGGTTTGCTGACCACCTGTGCTCTCTATGCTCTCTGCTTGTTGTCTTTTGGTTTCCAATGGTTGAAAATGATGCAAAGATCATGAACTGGAATGTGCGTGGCCTAAACAGTGCAGCGAGAAGGGAGGCGGTGAGACTGATGGTGCAGAAAGCAAGGCCACACATTGTGTGTCTGCAGGAAACTAAATTGGACGCCATGGATGGACCTCTGGTAGTGGAGTTTCTGGGGTATAACTTTTGCTCCAGTTTTGAGTTCCTGCCTGCTGATGACACCAGGGGGTGGGGGGTACTGATTGCCTGGGACAATGACCACATCAGGGGAGAAGCTGTGAGGAAGGGGGTCTACTGCCTATCGATACAAATCACCTTGAAGCAGTCAAACAACAGCTTTGTGCTAACAACAGTCTATGGCCCAACAAACAACAATGATAAGCATGCGTTCCTGGCCGAGTTGATTGGGTACCAGCCGGGGAGCAGGCCATGGCTTTGCCTCGGCGATTTCAACTTAATCTATGAGGCCCAGGACAAAAATAACAACAATATTAATAGAGCACATATGAGGAGATTCAGACAAGCCTTGGACGCAAGTGAACTGATGGAGATTAAGCTCCAAAATAGGAAGTACACATGGAGCAATGGGAGGAGGAACCCGACATTAGTGAAGCTTGACAGAGTCTTTTGCAATCGCTAATGGGACGAAATCCATCCAAACGCTGGTTTGCTAGCCCTTAGTAGTTCCCTCTCAGACCACTGCCCTCTATTCCTCTGTAACCAGCAGCAGCCACACAGGAAAGCGACCTTCAAGTTTGAAACCTTCTGGACACGAGTGCCTGACTTTCCTCAGGTGGTGCAGAATGCGTGGAATGAACCAACTAGAGGAAACAATTCACTTATGATCCTCCACAACCGACTCCAGAACACAGCACGGGCACTTAAAAAGTGGAGCAAGTCACTATTTAGTGAAGCACGCCTACAAATGCAAATGGCAAATGAAGTGATCCTGCGATTGGATATAGCCCAGGAATCAAGGATGTTATCTAAGACAGAGTCTGAACTACACAGGCAGCTGAAACAGCAACTCTTGGGGAGGCGAAGGCAGAGCTCCCGAATCATACAGATAAAGGAGGGTGACGCCTGCACGAAGTTCTTCCATCAGCGAGCCAAGGGACGTCGTAAACAAAACATGATAGTGTACCCAAGGGATGAAGCTGGCACGCTAGTCTGGAAGCACGACGAGAAGGAGACCATCCTGCACCAGCACTTCCTGGGAGTCTTGACTAACAGGATAAATAGAAGGCACACCTTGGATTGGGATAATCTTGGCTTAAGCAGGGTTGACGACGATGAGCATGATCTCGACCGACCCTTCACATTGGAGGAGCTCAAGCACACGGTTGACGAACTGCCGGCAGAAAAGGCTCCAGGGCCAGACGGTTTCACTGGTCTGTTCTATAAGAGATGCTGGGATATCATCAAAATGGATGTACTGGCTGCGATGAATTGTGTTTATGAGCTTAGGACAGGGCCACTGGATAAGATGAATGGGGCAAACATAGTGCTCATCCCAAAATCAAATGTAGCCGAGCACCCGAAAGACTACATACCGATTAGTTTGATCCACTCCTTCGGCAAGTTTCTCACCAAGACACTGGCCATCCGCCTCGGCCCACATATGGATCAGATGATTTCCAATGCCCAGAGTGCCTTTATTAAACGCCGATGCATACAAGACAACTTCATGTATGTTAGGAACCTAGCCAGAGCATACCACCGGAAGAAAACTCCAGCACTGCTTTTTAAATTGGACATCTCAAAAGCCTTTGATATGGTTTCGTGGGAGTGGTCGTGCGGCGGCGCGCCACGGCACGTTCTCGCGAGGGGTAGCGTCGAGTGGCCCAAGCCGACGGTGATCGCCTCAGGGGTACAGCGAGAGAGGTTTAGGCGTCTTTCTTCTTGCTAAATTAAGGAGCCTAATTGGAACGCAAGGATTTGGCAACAATTTTGCATAAATTTCAATCAGAACAAATTCAAAAATCCCGCGGAATCAGAAAGTTGCCAATGTTTGTGATGATGCAGCAGCAGTGTTTATTAAGTACGGAGTATTCGTTAAATATGAACTGCAAGACCAAATGTGATCATTAAGCCATGCTCAACTTCAGTTGGTACAAATACTGAACTTGTGCGCAAGCCTTTCAAGATGAATGAATCTGGAACACTAGATTGGTATCCAGGATGATAATGTGGTAATTTGAAATGTTGGTCAAACTCTACCGAGCAAAATGATTTACAAACGAAATCTTGTCTCAGGATTGAGGGAGAAATATGCTAGCAACAGCAAGCAGATGCAGATTAAAGCCACGATCAATTCCACTGACCGAATAGCAGATGCAGATTAAAGCCTTCTCCACAGACTGACGGACCCATTCTTTAAACCAGAATTTACAGCATTTCAATTTTCAAAAGCCATTGATCGATCAAACTAATGATAACTGTAGGGAATGGCTGCTACGTTGATGATCGTACTTCAGAATCACACAAGGCTCAGATCAACTCAAAAAAACTTGTGCGGAACAGAGTCGTAGTCATCGTAGTCGAACCTTCCATCGAATCTTCCGCGATCCCTTCCCGTCTGCACCAAATCCCGAACTTAGCAAACCACAAGGCAGGGACAAGAGGGGGGGAAAATCTCTATGGAACTCTGAACTGACCTTCATCAAATATGCAGGATCGCATGACATGTTCTCATCAATTGAAGCCAACTTCTTGGACAATGCCGTCAATCTGGGGGCAGATTATAGAATGAATCAGTCCAAATTACATGTGTGCTCTATGTCTAACAATAGCTCAATGGCATCAACATCAACTATATATGTGTCAACTTCTCTGAGAGGCTATGGCAATGTGCATGCATGGTTGCCAAGAATGGAGCCACAATTCTAGAACTAGGATGGTTTCACAAATTTTGAGGTTATAAAATGATTATAGGCGTCAAGAGCGTCAGTAGTTCACACACCTCTGGATAGACGAGTCAATATGCTCCACCATCTCAACACTTTTATATTGTTCAGGATCTTCATGAAAGCTGACCATTCCATCCTTCTGGTTTATGGTTGCATGGATCTCTCCATCTTCGATCTGTAGAAATATGCCATTTTTCAGTGTACTACTTGACTTGGCCACATAATGCAAACAGGCTGTAGAAAGAACACCTACCATGCGAAGTACATGCATTTCAGCATCCCTTGGTGTTTCAAGTTGAACAGACCTAGCAATATCTTCAAGTGAAAGAGTCAAGTAAGTCTGGGTCAGCCTTTGGATGTTCCGTTTGTACATCGAGGAGAGCACTTGCTTCACCAGCCCTAGGTTGTTGTCCTGCCAGAAAAGAGAGCAGCTAATAATCAGGGATGTTAACAAATCCATCATTTTGCCAATTAAATTTTCGAATCATATAAAATCTGACACAAAGGCAACAAGTAGTTTCCAACAAGGCAGTAGCTACCGTTGCAGGTAAACAGAAGATAACAGTAGAGAATGGCAACCAAAGTGGACAGAAAAATACTCACAGATTGAAATGTTGCTGAATTTGCTTGGACAAATGTCTCTAAATCAGTGTAGCGACCGTTGCTATAGCTTGTAGATAGCTCAACATAAATCTGAAAAAGGATAACAAAGAGAGACTATATAAGATCATGACAGTTATAGATAGACCACGTAAAAAAAGGACGTGCAGGTAATCAAAAGGTTGAGATTCTATCACCAATAAGAGCAAAATCTACCATAGTAAAATTTATCATATATATGTTAAAGCATGGCAATAGTGCCAGTGGTTGAACCTAAGAGAAATGCCAACAATGTTATATCTACAGCTTTCAAAATAGCAGTTCATTTTAAAAAGTGTGTTGCTAAAAACATAAAGGTAACCATCTTCCAATGTTTTGTAAGGCAAAGAAACAGTCACTAACATTTATCGAAACAAAACTAATTTATGAAAAAATACAATAAAAACAAAACAACTAGGCAGAGCAGCTGCCATCAACACTGCATTCGAGTGCTCCAACAACTCAGCGCTATCATAGCATAAGCCATAGTTTATAATTTGGTGCTTTTCAAATTGAAACTCGGTAGAATAAGACCTGGGCGTGATTTTTCATACTCCTTTGAGCTGATACGGATGTATACTTAGGAAATGATGGGACCTGTTACACAAATTAAATCAAAATGTTAGCCAATTTAACTTGAAGCAACAACTTCCCAGGGATGTTCAGAAATAAATTACAAGCTTAAATTAGATATCTATCAGCACAGTGAAATTCAGAATATCAAGTTCACCCCATCCGGAATCTCTATATGTGGTAAAACCCCACCAAGCAAAACAAAGACATAAATTGAGTAGACAGAAACAATTATAGAAGATGAAAATGGTGTGGCACGTTGAATCTATCAAAATAGCAATTTATTAATCACCCATACGCCCCCATACCCTTATCAATTCCGCCTGCTCTTTGCACCAATTTTATTTTTGATGTATGACAGAATGAGACCTATCCCTATCTTGAAAGTTTGAATTGTTCCTTTGGGTTTTGCAATCAGTCTCTAGTTTGGTGTAAACTAATTGACTGAAGTGTCTGTACCTGGATTGATCCTCTAGCTTATATGACCAGTACCTGGATTAATCCTCTAGCCTATCTGACTAGATACGAGACAGGAACAAAAAGGCTCGATGTTTATCAGACACTGCCAAATAGACCTAACTTAATCTAGCAAGTGGTAACAGACACAATATTAAGTTCAAGGAATTCATGGAGAACTGGTTTTTAGATTGCTCAAGTTGTCCAATATAATGAAATCCACCAAGAATTTGGCACTTTAATTAATCATATTTGTATTTGGCCTATATAAACCTATAATAAATGATGTAGACTGCTAAATGAATACTATGCAAGTGGGAATAAAGCTTTCATAACTAAACATTAGTTAAAGTTTCCTGAAAAATTCACTCCTGTAGGACTGCATTAGACAGCAGTAGAGAGTGCAGAGTGGAAGTGTACCTGTCCATTCACAATGAGTGAAACTAGGACATACTTCTTGTAAGCTTCTACAGCAATCGCGTTCAACATTGACATTGGGGCAGTAACAGCCTGAAAATAATACCTCAGTAAACATCAGATGCAATCCAAGTATCTAAAACAGAGACGTGGCATAGGCCAAGGCCTCACATTGTGAAGAAGCTCCAAAGCTTTAGGAAACTTCTTGAGCCCAATGTAAATCATCCCTCTGCAGCAGAAGGCAAACTAGTAAGCAACGACCACATGGACACCAAAACCATAAATAAAATGTATCACAGGGCACATTCGATCCAGACCCGTAGTAGCAGTAGAGGAACAGGTCCTTTGGCTGATCGACTTCGAATATGTCATCTTCCAGGATGCTGAGGCCAGCCATGTACTGCTTCGCCAGCAGGCACAGGAGAAGGTAGTCCGCGTGGACTGGGGTCAGCTGCTCGGGCGAGGACTGGATCTTACGGACCGCCGCCCGCAGCGGGGCAATCCCTCTGATGGGCATGTTGAGCTGCATCACCTGATCCTTGAGCACCCTACACACATTCAGGACTACACAACAACACCACACGACCATGTCAAAATTAGTCAGATTACAACGGCTGCAGAGCCAATCGTGACAGGGTACAGCGCATTGCGATTGGAATCGATCTGAAGATGAAAAGCAGCACGCACATTTGTCGGGCGCCAGGCGTATCTGGTCCGCCGAGCACGCGGTGAGGAAGCCGGCGATGGTGACCAGGAAGTCCCCGCCGCCGAACTCGCTCAGATTGGAACCGGAGGTCGCGCACGCCTCCCTGCAGCAAACAACAAGGGGGAAAGTTAGGAGGAGATTAGAGTTGGGGAGAGAGGGAGCGGCGATGGGTTCGAAGGTGCGGGGTTAGGGTTGAGGCGAAGGAGGTCGGGGGGAAGGGCGGCACGTACAGGAGGTAGAGGTAGCCGAGGGAGTGGGTCTCGGGGCTGAGGTACGCGAGGAAGGGGACGAGCGCGGCGGCGTGGGCGCGCAGGGAGTCGCCGTCCGCCTGCTTGAGGAGGCTGTGGAGGTGCGCCACCTCCTCGGGGCTGCCGGAGAGGCCCTGGATGTGCGCCACGAGCGCCTCCAGGGACTCCATCAGTGCCGTCGCCCTCGCCGCTGCCGCTGCCTCCTCCGCCTCCGCCGTCGTGGCCGCCTTTTCTTTTCCGCGGCGGCCGCCGAGAGGTGTTGGGGCTTCGCGTTGTCTCGCTGGGGTTCGGGGATTTGGGTATAGATGTCCAAATGGGCCAGGCACGATGGGCCGGCACGGGCCCGGCCCGAAAAAGCACGGCACAGGCACGAGGCCTATAGTGCCAGTGCCGGCACGGGCACGATGTAGGACCGTGCCTGGGCCGTAGGTTCGGCCCGCAGTGGCAGCACGGGCACGCCACGGTTAATGGGCCAGCACGATATGGCCCGATCTTTTCTAGCCATTGGATGATCTCAGGATGTGTTCTAGCCGTTGGATGAGAGTATATAAGCACATCCAAACCCTAGCTCAGATATTTCCCAACACTCCACCAGCCAGCATGTCCAACAACGGCTCCTCCTCTCAATCCCCGTCTTCTCCCCGACTCCCCACGGCGCTCCTCCTCACATCCCGTCTCCATGGCCAGATCCTCGAGGTCATGTCCCGCTCCTCCTCCTCCTCCTCCTCCTGTCTCCTCGCGTCTTGGCCCTGGCGACTTCCTCGGCGTGGCCGCGTGGGGGAGCTGGCCGGGCGCTGCAACGGCGGCGCGATGACGCGGCGGCGAGACAGCCTCGGCGAGGCGGTGTGGAGGCCGCAAGTGCAAGACGCGGCGGCGGCGCGACGGCCTCTCTCTATCCATCTCCTGGCGCGGATCTGGTGAGGTGGAGTCTGCTGGTGGCGGATCCGGCGGGGAGGAGCTCTCCGATGGCGGATCCGACGAGGAGGAGCTCTCCGGTGGCGGATCCAGCGAGAAGGCGTCTGTTGGTGGCGGATCTGGCAAGCACGAGCCCGCCGCGCGGTGGATCCGGCGGGGAGAAGCTCTCCGGTGGCGGATCCGGCGTGGAGCAGTCTGCTGGTGGCGGATCTGGCGCGGAGAAGTCTGCTGGCGGCGGATCCGGCGCGGAGGAGTCCGCTGGCGATGGATCCAGCAAGCACGAGCACGCCGGCGGATCCGGCGGGGAGAATGCGGGCTCAACACGGCTCCAGCGCACGAGCGGATGCGCGTGACATGACAGCGTAGCCCCAGCAAGCGGCGGCACTGCTAGGCCGCCGTGCCTAGTGACATGGCACGGCACGGCTAAGACCTGATAGTGCCGTGCCTGGGTCGGCACCTCAGCACGGCGGCACTAACAGGCACGGCACGGCTAGTCTACCGTGCCGCGTAGTGCCGTGCCTGTGCTAGTGCCGTGTCGTGCGGCCCGTTTGGCCAACTATAGGTTTGGGATGCGTTTGCGCTTCCGCTTGCGGGCCGCGCCGATTCGCCTGGGTTTGTTTGGGTTGGGGGGAGGGAGGCTTTGCCGTGCTCGTGCAGGTGCTGAGATCTAGGACGTCGATTAACTTGCGGGGATAATCTGCACCCTTGATAAATTGGTGTCGCTCTGCTTCATTTTTATTTTTTATCAGTAAAAGTACGTTTTCTAAATTTATTCACTTGTGTTTCCACGTGGGCTGGATTTTATATATGTTTAATAAATAAAAAAATATATTAATAAGGGCATGTACAATCAATAGATCAAGATTGTCTAAGTTTTTTTTTTGAATCTAACATACAAACAGCTCGTACAATAGTATGTACCTCCTTGATCTGCTATCGCCCTGTTCGCTTGGCTTATAAGCTGTACTTTTTCGTCAACGATCAGTATTTTTCTCACAACAAATCAGCCAACAGTACTTTATGCCATGACTTATCAGTCAAGCGAACATTGCATACGTCGACGGTGACAGCAAGTTACAGTTGATGATTCGCCATCGATGTTGTCCTTCAACTCCTCTCCTAGCTTCCTACTAAATTCTTCTAAGATTGCATGTTCTTCCATGAAGTCTTCCATGGTGTACACCTCCACTGGATCAGAGTCGTCGACATCATCTTCCGGTTGCTGCGACATGAGGACTAGATAGAGGAAATGCCGAAATGGCAATTGTGGTGCTAGATCAGGTGGCAGCACCGCTCCCCTTCTGATACTGTGCACGTAGTTACTTATTATTCACACTATCGGCACCATGTTCACACTGTTTACACTATCAGCATACAATTCGCTCTATTAGATGCAGTTCATACTACAAGTTCGCAAAAACACGCTCACAATATCAGAATGCAGTTCACACTATCAGGACAGAGTTCATCAGACCGCAGTTCACGGAAACAATGCACTCACAGCGTGCATCAACGCCATGAAGAACACCTTTTGAAAAGCCATGTGTCAACATTTCGTAGTGTCGACCAGTAAATTTGTAGTCGTGTGTATGGTTTCAGATGGCTAGCGCTAGGAGACTCATGATTTGTATTGACTCATGTAACGTGGCTCACGTCCACTTTGATGGTGTTCGTTCGTGTCCCTGAGCATGGATGCTTAAATGCTTACAGTAGGGTCACGAATAGGAGAGGTTATAGGATTAAAGAGTTTGGAGCTTCAATCTACCGCGCGAGAGAGAGAGCTCAGGTTCTCCTTATATAGTTTCTGACTTAGGGACATAGTGGATGGTATAGCCTGATCGAACATATTATGTTAGATGCTGAATGAGCCGATCTGGCAAAGAAATAATATGGTTGGATGAAGTTATTCATCTTTCTTAACCTTGATTGTTAGGGACTAATTAGGTTATTTTGTTGTTAATGAATAATTGTTATGCCAATATTAATATTTATTCGGCATAATTAGACCATTTTATTATTAATTAGTGTTAACCAAAATAATATTTATAATGGTTAAACATAATTTGTTATTGTTATTTAATAGTTAGCGTGATAGGATTAATGTTGATTGTCCATTCATTAATATTATCGTTATCTACTATTATCTAAAGCTATTAAGAGATATATTTAGTTAATTTTCTTTTTCCATCCATTCAAGCAAACAAAAGGAAATTGTTTTATCTCATCCATCTAACTAGACACGTTAGCACGGGCCGCCACATCCCTAAACCCATGGATCGACTTGTTCCATCCAACTTTGCTGTTAAACCAAACACACTCTTAGCGCTAAAATAAGAGGCATCAAATAGTGGCACTTAAAGCTAGTTCACCTATGACTTGATCTATATTTAGTTTGTTAAGTGCCCAAACATCAGCATATGAATAGGCGGCGTGTGGTGTTGGGAAAAAATGGCAGCAACAATACACTAATCTATCTCTCATATTGTGATGAAAAATGAGGGTAACATCTACCATTAGGTTAGCAGTGAAATTATAACAATCATATGTACAGTTAACATAGTAATTTACATGAAAAACCTCCTTAAGGTGAGGAAAAAAACATGAGGCTAACTGGTCCACTCCAAGCTTGTACAAGGAGCATTCTCTAACCTGTAGTACACAAAATATTTTTAGAGAACGTAAAAAGTGATCTTCAGAAACGGTTTTAAAACCGCTACTATGCCAGCGATTGTAAAAATAAGTGATTTTCATTGACGGTTTTAAAACCGCCTCTAAAAAAACGGTTTTAAAACCGCTACTATGCCAACGATTGTAAAAATAAGTGATTTTCATTGACGGTTTTAAAACCGTCTCTGAAAATCGATTTTCAGAGGCGGTTGTCTTAAGGCAATTTTCAGAGGCGGTTGACTTAAGTCAACCGTTCCTAAAAATAATTTTCAAAATTTTTTAAAAAACATTTAGAGTTTAATAAAACTAAGAAAAAAATATTTTTAATGTAGCCTAGAGGGTTGAGGATCGGCCACAGCTCACAACAACCGTCCCTAAAAATAATTTTCAATTTTTTTAAAAATCATTTAGAGTTTAATAAAAATAAGAATTTTTTTAATATAGCCCGGAGGGCTGAGGACAGGCCACAGCTCACAAGATATATTTTTCACTTGTTTTGAACCTATATTTGAACCCACACCCTCTCCCTCGCGCGATCTCTCCCCTACCACCGCACCACACATTCACTTATGTCTAGTTCTATGATGCTGTCTATTTGTACTAATATGTACGAATCTTGTAATCAATATTTTAACTCATATAAACAATCTTAATGAGAAACTTTCAACTACAATGTTTTAGATCTCGTCGAGCACTACGACTTTGATACAGAACATTTCTCCATCCAAAGTCATTTGAAAAAATCAAAAATTTGAAATTCAAAATCTAAGACTTAATTTATATATTTGGCACCCTAAATGATCTCAAACAAACATTTTATCAACCATAAAGTTTTAGATCTCGTCGAGCTCTATAATTTTGATATAAATATTGTCTTCGTCCGACTTTATTTAAAAAAGATATGAATTTATTTGTGTTACAGCTATTTTTAAGGACGGTTGACTTAGTCAACCACCTCTGAAAATTGATTTTTAGTTGTGGTTGTCTTAAGAGAACCGTATCTGAAAATAGCATTTTCAGAGGCGGTTGACATAAGGAACCGTCCTTGAAATAGCATTTTCAGATGCAGTTCTCTTAATGGAACCGTCTCTAAATATGAATACATTTTAAGAGACGGATTTCTTAATGGAACCGCCCCTGAAAATGGATCTTCAGCGGCGATCATGGAGCTACAGTGCTCCCCGGGTGAAATTAAAGATAATGTGCTAGTTTAACCGTCTCTGATAGAAAAGAGAGGCGTCCCTAAAAGTATTTTTTTACTAGTGAACTTAAAAAGTAGAAACAGATTCATTAAGTTGCAAGGCCCCGTTTGCTTCGCTGAAAAAACAAGCCGAAACACTATTTCGGCTAATTTATTGTGAGAGGAAAACACTTGCTGAAAAAACAAGCTAAAAAAATGAATTATAAGAGAAGCTGAAAAAGTTAGCATCTACAACCATCTAATAAGAGAAATGATAACAGACAAATAGAGGACTCATGATTCTATCCCCCACGGTAATCAATTTATAAGATAACCCTCATCCAGGAATAAATCCCTGGCCTCTCCCGCCTGCACTGTAGCAACCACTGTGCATCCGAAATTTAAATATCCCATGCCTGTGCAAACAGTGTGCATTCCAAGTTAAAAATTTTCGATTCCTGTGCCAACACTATTTTCTCGGATTTTAAATGCTTCTGTCCACTGTATGAACACTGCTCAGCTGAATTTTAAACATTTTGACCGCTGTTCTTCACGGGCGCGGTGGTAGCGCGCCCGCCCAGTCGTGCTAGTATCTCGTAAACTCGACAGATTGGCCTGTTCGGTTTTCTTATAATTCATATTTTTTAGCTTGCTTTTTTAGTTAGAACAATATTTTTTTCTCACAACAAATCAGTTGGAACAGTATTTTGACTTGTTTTTTTTCAGCGAAGCGAACAGGACCATTTGGTAGGCATGTCGATCCAGAGTCCCTTGATCATTGACAAAGTTTTAGATCAATCGAACACCATTTCACTATCAAATTAATCATCTACCAAAATTATTCTATCCTAAAACTAAAGTTATCCGATCCGACAAAACTCCATCTCAAATATGATACTTCACTCAATAAATACTCAAACCGATTGACCGGATCGAATTTGTCTAAATGTAGGCCCTGTTCACTTATCTTATAATCCGTACTTTTAACTTGTTTTTCAGCGGGAACAGTGTTTTTCTCTCACAACAAATCAGCTAGAATAGTGTTTTGGCTTATTTTTTCAGCGAAGCGAACGGGGCCGCAGTTGTAGGACGAGCTCACCATGTTTGTTGTTGATCCAATTATGTTTAAGTCTTCGATTACAAGCTTAATAAAGATGACAAGTGTAGAGCCACCAAATTTGGATACATTTCCTTCTCATTCTCTTTGTCCTTAGTCCTTACCCCCTTTCTCATGTTGTGCTGTGTTATGGTCTCCTCTTATCCAATGGCAGCTACTACATACTCCCTCTGTCCCAGAAAAAGAGTCATTCTTGCTTACCAAAAAGTCAACAACTTTTAACTTTGATCAAATATATTTAATAAAATATTAATATTTATGGTATATAATTAGTATTATTAGGTAGATCGTTGAATATACTTTCATAGTAAACTTATTTGAAGATATAAATGTTGCACGTATTTTCTACAAACTTAATCAAAATTGAGAAAGTTTGACCAGCACGATTCCCACAGCGACTCTATTTTTGTGACGGAGGGTGCAATAGAGGCTAGGTTTTTGAGCTTTTTACTCCTCGGTCAAGAGGCTATCTGAAACTATATTGATTCAAACACCTACCAAACGGTGCACAAATACACTGGGCTTGTGTGTGTGTGTTTGTTTTTGCTAGGCTCCAAATCATCAACCCACCCAACATGTGATTTGTAATAGCGATGGAGACGTTATGGGCTAGTGGCCACGGCACCACACAGAAGAACAGTACTACTAATTAGCAGCAACAGCCGCGCTAGTGGCACCATGACAAATGCAACAGGAATTCACGAGGAAGGAGAGCCACGGCTCTGACAGTGCTTAGGCGGCGTCGATGAAATAGTAAGGCATATGAAGTTGAGTTCGGGCATCAGTTGTGGCAGCTAGCTAGGCCGGTGTGGCGAGAAGGATCGATCGGTGGAGGGCGATTGAGGTGGGTCTAGGGCCCGATCATTTTCAAAATTTAACAAGCTAAAGATTCGACAAGTTATGATTTTAGGTAGTATTTGGTTTGCTATCAAAATTTGTTAACCTCACATTTGGCTTGCCAAATCTGTGGTAATTTTTTACCCAACCTTTGACTGCCAAATCTTTTGCATGCCAAATTTTGATCGCAAACCAAACATGCTGCCCAAGGTCTCATTTGGTTGGTTGGATCCAGATCACATGAAGCATATTAATAGTGTCTTTTGATGGATGGGTCAGTATAAAATAGTTCACATATTTTTTTTCTGTTTTATTTTATTTTTACATGTCACATTAATTTTGACCTAAGTCAAATATTACTATTTTTGATCATTAATTTTAAAAAAATTCTTATAATTTCACACCGTATAAATCGACAGCCTGTTCGGTTAGCTGGTTCGTTTCGTTGCTGGTTCGTGAAGAAGTACTGCTGGTTGGTTTGTGTGAGAGAAAAATACTGTTCCGGGATCTGCAAATGGATTTTCAACTAACAGCCTCTGCTTCAATTTGTGATGAAAGGTCGACTAGTTTTCACCGGATCTTCAATTACGTACCGGTAACTTTTTTCCATTTTGACCCGTTACGTTCAATTCGGAAGGCTAAAAAGTTTACTTTCCGAAGGCCTAAAAACAATTATTTTCTAACTAAAGTGGAGAAAGCGGAACCTTTCTTTCCCAGAGCGCTGTAAGCCCTTCTGTCCCGCTTTGGGCCTTCTACCTGTCGAACGAATCCAGACCATGCTTGAAAATCCTTACGACAAGTCACGGCCAGACGAACAAGGCTGCGAGAGTGTGTTTGGTTGGGTGTCCGATGCCTAGCCTGATTGATCGGGTGTAAATGGGATGGAGCCGGATTCAGTAACTTTACATAGCAAAGTCACGTTGTAACTTTCTTTCAATCTCCATCCTCCAGTTAGCATCCGACGGCTCCAATACTTTTAACGCCCGCAGGCCGCACGGACGCGGGCCTTAGCGCACGAAAGCGGCCGAACTCGCGGCAGAGCCGGCAGGGAGCGCCGTCGCCCGTCGCCATCGCGGGCACGGACGGCCGCGGGTGCCAGGAGCCGCGCGCATCGCCCCCACCGGCACCACCATCGCGGGCGTGCGTGCAGCCTTGCGGATGCTGCGCTACTCGCTGTCGCGGATGACCGGAACTGAGCCGTCGCGGGAGATGCGGGAGCGTCGTGGTGGGCGGCTGGGAGCCGCACTTGGGATGCATCGGCCTCCTGACGGACTGCACGGAGCTGCTGTCCCGCGCCAAGAAGCTCGTCGAGCTCCTGCAGCAGGCGACGCGGGCCGAGCTGAACGAGTGCCCTGCCACGCACGTCAAGGTCGACACGGAGGGGGCGCTCCACAAGGCCGTGGGCATGGCCGCACGCTGCTTCCAGAGCCACTCCCGCCTCCGCCGCTTCTTCACGTTCAACCCGGTGTTCGCGCTCCCGCGCACCCTCGCCCTGCTCAACACCGCGCTCGCCATCCGACGTCCAAAAACCTTCACACGGAGTCCTCGCCACGCGCCGAGCGCGCTGCTCGAGCTGCACGACAACCGCGCGCCGCCGCAGAAGTCTCGTGCCACACTTACCACACTAGCCCTCCCAAGCGTGCAGGCTCGTCGCGCAACCCTCCCGCATGTCGCCGTCATCGGCCCTTCCGGAGAAAGGCGGAATTGAGTTGTCCCAGAAGATGGAGTCCCGCGCAGAAGTCGATCTCTCCGGCGTCGCGTCGTCCCGGAGGAGTGGGAGGAGATGGGGACAGGCATGCTACTCGCCGCCGTGGAGGAGATGGGCGCCACCATCTCAGACGCAGTGCAAGACCTCGCCGGCAAGGGGCCATGCTCTTCCGCGTCGACATGCTCACCTCCGCGGTCTGCTGCCGCCAGCACGCGTCCGCGCACGTCCAGCAGGCTGAAATGGCCAAGTTTGGGAATTGTTTATGCTAGAAATCACTAGATGCGTTAGATGTTAAATGGACGCACCAGATGAACGAAAAGTTACGACGTAACTTTACAGAGCGAAGTTACTGAATCCGGCTCCAAATGGGATGTAGCCTGGCTGTCCGTACGCTCAGGGCCTGGCTCCGAAAGAACGCCAGCTGCGGCCGTTTTTCCAGAGGCAGGGTTGGCCAGGCGCAGGTCCCGTTCCCGTCACCTCCCTCCGCGTAGTCTTCCGCCTCCGATGCTGGCAGCACGAGCGCCGCCCTACCTCGCTGCCGCGAGCGCCGTGCTCCACCAACGGCCCTCCGCGCCCGCGCTGCTGCCGTGAGCGCCCACCGCCGGCCCTCACGACGCCCTCGGCAACCTCGCGCATGGATCTCGTGGATCCTGGAGGAGGCCGGGGTCGCCGGGGTCACGTGCTCCTCCTCCTCCTCCCCGTGGGTCGCTCCGCAGCCACCAGCTTCGATTCCTCCGACGGCTTTCGACTAATCCGTCGTCTCCGCGACACAAGCGTCTCCCTCCTCCCGGCCGCGCGTCTCCATCAGGCACCGGTACGCGATGTGATGCCGTTGCGGTGGCGTCCTTAGCTTCAGCGGACGGACGGACGGGCTGGGAGGAAGAAAAGGCCGGCACGAATACAGTACGACCATATCGCCGTCGTCTCGGAGAAACCCGGCTGCTGCTATCGGTGCTCACCCCCGGCCCGCGTCACCCCTTTGGCCTCAGCAGCTCCATCGGTCCACCCCTCCTCCCGGTGCTGGCTGGTACTCCTACCTGTATGCACCTGCTCCTCCCGGTGCCAGCGGCTGAGCGGCAGCGGCCAGGCCACCCCGGCGTGCTACTGCGGAGCGGAAGCGGAGGCGTGCTGCGGACGACAAGCGCGCGGCCTCGTAGTCCTCTCTCTCCCCGTCTCGTTCTCCACGTGCGCTGCCGCTGCCGTGCTTGCCCAGCTTCTGCCGTGCTCGGGACGCCCACCATCTGTTCGCTGAAATTCCTCAAAGGGTAGCCTTACCGTTGGAAGAAGAGGTGATCGCATACAAACCAAATCAACTAAACACACCGTTTATTAGCCAGGCTTAAATAGTACAAATAACCAAACAACTAGGATTGGGTGGGAGCATACTAAGCCTAGCCAGACTTAAAACCTAGCAAGCTACAAACAAGCCAAGAAACTAAACGCACCCTATATATTTTTCACAACATATAAATTATATATTATGAAAGTATTTATCTTGGTAAACCTTAAAACATAAACCTTATGTCATGAACTTATATATATTTTTAAAAAAAAATCGATAGTAAAAAATACAAATGTTTAACTTAGCACAAAACTAATGCAACATGTAAAAAAGAGATAGAGGGAGTACTTCGTAGGATGTGATGCTAATTCTAGCTAGTTGACCTCCAACCAAGGTTTACATCATTGATATTTTAAAAATATCGGTGGCAACTAATAAACAGGAATGTCGGAAATCTATCAGTAATAGGAGGAAAAATCTGTCAAAATTGAAAAGAAAAAAACTTAATTTATATAGAAAATTATTTAGAATAACTTCAAACTATTTGACTTCAAAAAACAAATCAAAACTGTGTAGAAATAAGATGATATAACAGTATGACACTTTTGGGGCATGCATGACCACAAGACGTAGGAGTGGAAAGCACGTTGGATCATCTTGATTGAGCATAGAAAAAGAAGAAATTCACTAAAACTGGGATACCGGCAGAGGGTGGATGACCTGTCGAAGTCAACTAGATTGGATCTAACTACTCTCATCACCAATCTGACTAGAGCCAGAGAGACCAAGTCATATGACTACTAGTACCGATCAAGAAATGAACTAATCATCACATGTCTTGCTTAAGTCGTCTGTCAGAAATCAGAATAAACCATCTCGCTGTACTGTCCAGTGTTTTTTGTACCTAAATCTGCCCCCCCCTCTCTCTCTCTCTCTCTCTCTCATCCATAGCAGTTCTTCCCCCGCCAAAGCAAGGCAGCGCCGTCGAGACGACATCGCCGTCGCCCAGTGAGGTATCAATGCACTGCATGCGTTTCTCTCCGAGATGTGCATCCTGCTAGCAGCACTCAACCTGAATTGAATATAATGACGACCTCCTGACCGATCAGGCAAAGCAGCTAGGGACCTGAGAGTCTGAGACCGAGATAGATCGATGATCCCGGACTCGGCCTTAGCCTCCATGGCCTCCAGCCTCACCATGTTCGTGGGCAACTTGGTGTTGGCGGAGATCAGCGAGCATCGGGCCGTCAAGGGCGACGTCAACAGGCTCAAGAAGAACTACGAGCGGGTGGCGCTGATGATGGAGTCGGCGGAGCGCAAGGTGATGCTGGACGACGAGGTGGGCAGGTACTGGCTCAAGCGGGTCAAGGACCACATGTACCAGGTCGAGAACGTCGTCGACCAATGGATCATCAAGAACGACAAGCCCAGGGTATGTTGCTCTGTTCTCTTTTGTCTTTTATAGATTTCATTTCATTTCGTATTCCACAACCAGGTTTAAAACTTTAAATGGATTTCAAATTGCTGGCAATGCATTTATCTGATCGACTACAGATTTGAAACTTTGGTGAGATCTACAATGTTATCGAAATGTTACCCAAATCTGAAGACCCGTTCAGCCATACTATGTTAAACACTTCTGTTGTTGCACTGGTTTGAAATGTAAGGTCATCAAAGAAAGGAGCGGCCCTAATCATTCACAATGGAAAATTGTCGTTTTTAGTTCATTTTTATTTCCTTAATTTATAAAGCATGGTTTATGACTGATCTGGAAGGTATTATGATGAGTACGTTACTAGAGGGTATGCATTACCGTTACATATGTTTGATTCCATTTCCATTTACGTTATCACTAACTGAACCAAACACCTTGAATGTCCCAATAGATACTCTATAGTCTCTATCCGCTTATGGTAAATTTATGAATTATTACTCTATATGTTTCGCTATATGTATGTTTCTTGTTTTCGTGAGACTTTCTAGAATTTATCTTATTTCTAGTGCGTCCCATGATGATTAACATAGAAGCTCTATTTAGGCCTTCGATTAGTAATAGTAAGATATCAATTCATGAGGCATTAGGTGGATGGACTTCATTTTTGGGGACTAGCGTGCCTAAGCAATATGTGTTTCATAAGTGTTTTATTTTCTCTCTCTATCAAAACTCAAAACTCGTCTCCATGTTGATCGTGTGTGACTTTTAAAAGGAAGATACTCAATTCAAAGGCATGATTAAATATTTGAAATAATTGTCTCTTCATTTGTTGTGCAGGGATCTCTCAGAAGGACGATTAGCTGTGGTGATCATTCTGGTCTCATAAAAGTTGCTGCCGCCATAAAGGAGTTGAATGTGGATTTTGAGAGCATACTGAAGCTTCCAGTTGAGACCAAGACAAACCAGCACGCAATTCGATCATATGGAAAGACAGCACCTGACTGCAATGCTGATATTATTGGTGACTATGTTGACAGCGATGCTAGTGATATAATTGAGTTATTACATAGTTCCAAGAAAAGATGTCGTCTTATTGCGATAGTTGGAATGGTTGGAATTGGCAAGACTACTCTTGCTCGGAGGATATATCACAGAGTCAAGGTTGGTGATGGTAACACTCATCACTTTGAGAAAAAATTATGGATACGTTTCTCCATTGATTTGAGTTCACTAATAATGTGGTCAGATCGTCGTAAGGAAGGACCAACTAAAGCTCAACTACAGAACCTGGGGGCTGAAATAGCTAATAAGAAATTCTTGCTAGTAGTTGATTCTATCTGGACAGAAAATGTTTGGGAGGCGTTGTTGGAGGGTCCTCTGCAGCAGGGCAACAGTGAAAGCAGTAGAGTGATAGTAATTACCAGAAATAAGCATATTGCTAAAAGAATCGGGGCTGGTCATATCCATTATGTCAAAAGGATGAACAACATTGATGCTTTGAGCTTGCTGTTTCGAAGAGCTTCGATTAGTGAGAATGACGAAGCAGACTTAAAGGACATTGGGCAACAGATAGTCAAGAAATGTGATGGTCTCCCGCTTGCCATCAGGAGTATAGGGCGGACTCTAAGGGGCCATGAGCCGACAAGGCATGACTGGGAGACTGTCTACCGGACTGCATTTCAGGACCTTTCACCAGAGGAACAATACATGATCAACTTGAGTTTTCAGAATTTGCCATCTTACATGAGGCAGTGCTTTCTTTACTGTTCAGTCTTTCCTGAAAATTTCTTCATCGAGAAACAGTACATTATACAACAATGGATCTCTGAGGGCTTCATTGTGGAGAAGAGAAAACTCACCATGGAAGAGGTTGCGGAGTATTATTTTGATGAGTTGATTGGAAGAGGTCTCCTCCATCTTGAGTTTGGGAATGCTGGTGCCATAGGAGCGAAGATGCCTATCATGATCCGCTCCTTTGCGAAGGATGTGTCTGATTATGAAAACTTCTGCAATGAATCAGTTTCTATAACAAATCTTTTTGAAGTACGACGACTATCAATAGTTGAAAACAATGAGTTTAAGGATCACAATGATGATGGCAATGAAAATGAAAATGGTGACAGTGGTGAGATCATAGGAGCAGAAGAAAATATCAATGACAACACGGCAAATAATAACCACAGAAATAATAATGAAGCCAGAAGAGAGGCAAACACTGGAGAAAGCGTATCGCTGCATGGACTAAGAAGGATGAAGTACCTGAGGACACTAGTACTTCATAAGAGCACAATACCAGATGGCATTCAAGTGGACATGTTCAAACAACTAAATCTTTTAAGAGTGCTTGACCTACGTGAAGTGCAAGGTATTAGGGCTCTACCTATTTCTATAGGAAGCCTAGAGCATCTTCGATACTTGAATATTTCTGAAACAAATATAAGAAAAGTCCCTAGGAGCATAGTATACCTAAGGATGCTCCAGTATTTGCTCCTCAGGAACTGCTCAGAAATACAGACACTTCCAAAGGGCATAAGGCAGCTAAGATATTTGAGGTGCCTTGACATTTCTGGTACTGGTATCAAGGATATAAACTGGAGCTTTTCTGGCATGGAAGAGCTTATCTCTATGCAAGGCTTCCCCATAGGAGATAATATTGGTTCGCTACAGTCACTGGATCTTAAATTTCCGAAGAAACTTGATATTCTTCGTATTGATGGGCTAGAGGAAATACTGGAACCTCCACCTGAAAATAAATGGCCAATTAAAAAGTATCAGCTCAAGGAGCTTGAGCTATGTTACATTAATGTTGACCCTCCATTGGTGCCAGACGACACAATAGACAAAAGAAGGCAAGTTCTCGACAGATTTGTCCCTCACAAACGCCTAGTGCATCTCAAAATTCAGAACTACTATGGGAAGCAGTACCCTTCATGGATATTGACGCTCTCAAACCTCCATGGACTCCACCTCCAAAACTGTGTATGGTGCAAGAAACTCCCTTCATTGGGAGAGCTGCCACAGCTCAAGTTTCTAGCTGTGACAGGCTTTGACAATTTATGCTCACTTGGAATGGAGTTTAGGGGTGATCTGCAGGGCAAGGTAGCATTTCGCAGGCTCCAGCAGCTTTTCATTGGTGACATGAAAGCTCTGCATACATGGTCTGATCTACAGAGCCACGATCTGCCGCAACTTCAGATACTCAGGTTATTGGGATGCATAAATTTGGTAGTCATTCCTCTCATTCTTCAAGAGTCAACAACACTAATGAGGTTGGAGGTTGATACCAGAACTAAGACTATGATCGAGGATAAGCTCCAAGGCTTCACAAAGGGTAAAGTAGTCAATATGGATGACACATGGGAACTACAACAAGACAGAATTGTTATAGCAGATGTGGCTCCACAAAATGTGCACCCTCCTCATCAACAAGATGAAATCGTTGAAGCAGCAGACCAACAAAATGCACACCCCTCCCAGCAAGATGAAATTGTTCAAGCAACAGTGGCCCCACAAAATGCACAACCTCCACAACAAGAAATTGTTGAAGCGGAAGTTGCCCCACAAAATACACACCCTCATGAACAAGACGAAGTTGTTGAAGAGAGAGTGGCCCTACAGAAAAAGATGCCCAAAATATTCCAGCTTGACATAATCAATGTTGTCCTTACCATCTTTGCTACCACTATACTTTGCTCCATTTTGTATCTACTCTATGTGCTAAGATCCTGAGATTCAAAGAGGAGAAATTTTATTTTGTTTCTTTATAAAGGGAGCTTTTATTAACTTTTCAATAACATTATATCGAGATGATATAAAGTCTTACAAAAGTACTTCTAATCTCTGCTTAGAATAAAGCATACAACCACAAAGAATAATAGTACCACACACAAAATAAAGATGAGATTAGGAGACGAGCCATGTGCTGGAAAAAATAACCTTGGCTGCTGGTGCGAAATGCTGCAAAGTCACCACAATAAAACCCTTTATATGCGAGACTTTTGTAGAATAGTCCAAGTACGAAGTCAAAGTATAACCCTATAAATAACATGTGCAGCTTCTCCAAAAGACTTTGAACTCTCTACTATTTCTTCTCTATTTTTGAAATATATCGCAATAAATATGCTCTCCTATGATGTGGACGCCTTAAAGTATATGTTATGGTGCTTGTGCCGACGGGCGACGTGGAGTCTGTGCGCACCTGCCACTGTGCATCACCGGGCGCGATCACTATGGGTCTCGGTGCCACTTTTCCAGGATCAGTTTAGTTGGGTTGTTAGATCATTTGGTTTGTTAGATCACTAGAGTATTTTCAGGAGTTTGTTAGCAGTATGTTGGATTTGCCTATAAGGCTAAACATTTGTTTAATGAGAAGGTTAGCCAGAGATTTGAGTTTATCTCTCTTGCTCTTTGGCATTGTTGCTCTCTGTCTCTCTCTCGTTCATGTTCACACCAGGCGTCGAGCACGGCACCGCCAAACCGCCGCCGGGGATTCAAACCCAGGCCAGCCACCTTCCACTCCTATGCCCTACGTTCCCTAAGCTCCAACAATCCGTCGTTCCCACCACCGCCCCCGTGATCCCATCTGCCCCCGCCTTCACCAGCTCGGCCTTCATTTCCACTGCACCACCCCCGTTCCGCCCCACAGCTCACCGCTATCCCCACTGATGCCCTCAACGCCCTCACCGTGGCCATCTACGGCATGCAACGCCAAATGGGCGACATCTCCTCACGTCTGGCGGCCGTCCGAAAAATCGCCTGCGTCTGCGTCCGCGCCATCGTTCTCGTGCATGCGACTTGCACAGCTATGGGGACATTCTCAGAGCTTCGGCCCGGCCTCGCCGGTCATCTCGGAGATTTCCTTCGCGCCGCCAGTGATGCCTTCCATTCAGGCGTCAAGCCCACCCATGCCAGCATCCATGGCCATGTCCACCCAGCCGGGACCGCCATCCATGGGCGTACCCATCACCTAGATCAACTTTCCACACTCACCATCCCCCGTGCCATCCTTTTCCTCCATCATGCAAGCACCACTTCCAACGTCTGCCGCCACCATGCACATGCCGCCTCCCCTTCCTCATGTGCCGCCAGAGCCGGAGGCCATGGCCGTGCCACACTATCACAAACTCTCCTTCCCCATCTACGATGGCAAGGATGACCCTCTGGGTGTAACACCCTCGGTGTTACCCCGTTAATCATCTACTAAAACATGTCATGAGCATCATACTTGTGTGTTAATGCATGTGGTGAAGTGTGTAGATCAATTTCTGTAACTCAAAACGATCAATAAAAATGTTAAACGAAAGTTGGTTCGATGGTTCATGCATATCAAGTATGGTTTAAAACTAATTTTTATTAAGCAAAAATACTATAGAACATGTGTGTGATACTTAAATAAAGTTGGAAGTGCAAACTTGTAGATGACAATGAAATACTTGTTGTTGAAAAAGAATATTGCTAAGTAATATTTTCAGTAGCTTAGAAATGCAATATGAAATTAAGATTAGCTCAAACGCTTAGAACATTTCTAAGTATGTGGATAGCTAGACACTGCTATGTTTAGCAATTTATTTAGAGAGATCGGGTTAACGAGTAGTGTAGTGCCATGATTCAATTTAGTAGTTCCATATGCCATCGTGAGTGTAGTAAAGCCGGTTTAGGTTTAGGTTTAGGAGCAACGATTTGGTCGTGATCAGTGCTTTAAAATTCGTGCACGTCATAGCTTTGTGCTATCTGGCGCCGTGCACATGGTCACCACGCGTGGCCGACCCACGTGGCCAGGCGGTTGTGCCGTGCGCGCGCGCGCGTGGCCTTGCCATGACTTGGGCGCTCTGGCTGTACCGCTAGGCCGTCGGTCCACTCTACGCCTGACCACCCCTGCCATCGTGGCTGCCGCTGGTGCTGCTGCTGGCTTTGCGCTCGCGTCGCGACGACGCCGTTGCCACCACCATCGCATCACCATGTTGCGCGCCTGCAACTACGCTGCGCCGCTTGCCTGCCTTGACACTGCGCGCACGTGGTCGTGTCGCTGTCGCCTTGCCATTGATGGCACTGCGGCGCGCGGGCCACACCGGTCGCGAGTGTGCGTGTCTGTCGGCTAGTACCTAGCCATGGGCTATGCCGGTCGCGCCAACCGTGTCCTGCCAAGGCACACCCTTGCCAAGTCGCTGGCTGCCCCTCCCCCACCGCTCCCTCGCGCTCTCTCTGTTCTCGTCTCCCTGCCGCTGTCGAATTGCACCGGCGCCGTAGCTATGAGGGGTCACCTCTCATCAATCCCTCTTGTCCACGTCTCCGCCCTCATGTCCCCTCTCTAGTCGCCCCCACCCCGCTTTGATTGCGGCTCAGCCGAGCCTCAATTTTGGAGCTTCGCCCCGCCACCGCGCCGTTAAGACCCATCACCGCCGCGCCATGGCCAGCCTCCACCGCTTCACCCCGCGCAAATTCCTCTGCACCACTAGCTCGTCTTGGCTCCCTCTCCACCATGCGCATGCCAGTGGGAACGCTACCACCTCCCGGCCACAACTAATGCGGCCGTGTCCACCGTGGCTTGTCGCCGTGCTCGTTGCGCGCACGCGGCCAGCCCTGCTCAGGTAGTCGCCGGCCCAACCACCACTTCGGCCGGTTTCACGGTGTGCCCCTGGTGCTTATCCCCTATCTCTACCATCCTGTTAGCGCTGTAGCTCATCAGGATGACCACGATGCCATCGTGGGCGACCACACGCGGTGGTAGCTCGCTCTAGTGCACCCTGTTGCTCCGTATCACCGCTTAGGGTAGGCGTTAGGGTCGTAGATGGGGTTCGGCTCGTTAGTTGGGTCAGTGCGAGCCTCGAGTGGCTGGCGTACCACCTAGTGCCACCGTCCACCGCGCCAGCGAGCGCGGGGCATCTCGGGGACCTCTCCGGTGCGAAGGTGAAAAGATACGAGGGCTCCGTTGCAAAGTCGTTGTCTATAGAAATAGTACGTGTAGTGTTCGCGCTATTGTCTGATAACGCGAGGGCATTTTTGCAAGAGTGCCAGCACGTGCGCAGGCTCCCCGCCGCGGGCCGCCTCCGCGCGTGGGCCGCGTTGGGCCGAAATCGGTTTATTTTTTTCTGGGAAAATAGAAATAGCTTTTCATTTTAATTCTGAGCTGAACTTTGATAATTAATATAAAATAATGAAGATATCCAAAAATTGTGAAACTAATTTTGTTAGGTTTCCAAAAACATTGTGTATCTGTTAGTATAGTTAGTTCATACATATCTATGTGGTTGCTAAGGAGCATTAAAATAGTTGAGATGCTTAGTATTATTTTGATTAATAATTGTAGGAATTTTTGTGGTAGATTGGTGATAGAAAAAACCTTAAAATTTTTATAGTAGCTTCATTGTATTATTATGTGTTACTGTAATTTTTGTAGCCCTAGAATAGACTACTTAATATGGTAGCTAAATACTCATTAAGGCTAAAGGAATAATGGCATGATATTGGTTTATAAAAGTTAAGGACTTGTAGGGTGAGCTTGAAATCTATTTGGTAGAGATAATGATTAGCTTAGTATCTTAGTCATTAGAGCTAGCTTAGTAACTTAGCATGTGTATTCTTATTTTAAGAGTTGCTGTTGCCAAAATACTAAGTGTTGCATCATCATTGCATGCATGTAGAGAATGAGTTGGTGGAGTTCATGACCTCCGGAGAGCAGGAGTACGAGGAGTAGGAGGAGGAGGTTCTCATACAGGAGGAAGCCCCACAACCACTAACGACTGACATAGCTGACAATCCGCCTACCCAAGGCAAGCCCCGGTGCATAACCCTTATTTTGAATAATCACTGGATATATATGTGATGTGCATTTACGTTACAGGATTTATATTGAAACTACATGCATAAATAAACCTACCTATGAGTCCTACTAGCATAAGTCGAGTAGCTGCTATACTTAGGTTATATGTAGCATGAGTAACCTGCTGTTACTCACAATAGGTGATTATTATTATTACTCTCATGATAAAATGGTGAAAGGAAATGGAGACCGGGCAGGGATATGGTATGGGTATTGGTGGGTGTAATAGGTTGTGTCCTACGGCCAACGGGGCATAGCTTGGTTACACTATTTTCCCTGTTCATGTCGGTTAAGGACCGTCCGTTGCTGTGGATGGTAGTCAGGTCACAGACTTATTATCCTGAGCACATACTTGCTTATAGGAGCGGGAAGGCTCGTTGCTCTCTTGTCGTGGGTTCTGTCTCTTTCTGGACCGACTGATTGGAAGCGGGGATGGTGGAGCTCTAAGCACCACAGTGAGTCTGGGACTCGGGAGTAGAGGTTTAGAGTCTAGGTTTGTATGGGGACCTAGACCCCTTGACAGGAGAGTGGTGGGTTGGTCTTGCTTGTGCCTGGGATACAAGCGAGGCATGTATTTCAGGGTACCTAGCTAGGATACATTAGTTCTTGAATCGCCATGTGATACGGTATGACTTGGCTATGGTCTAGCACCGTAGTAAGAACTAAAGATGAAAGGGAATGAATGGATCTGATTGCTCAACTCTTGCTTGAAAGTAGAACAGGTGCTTACATAGAATGGTTAGCTAATGAACTAATCATGACTGCTAATAAAACACATACATAAGGATTCACTACTAGTAATGCTTTTCGCAAAAAGGAAACCCGACAAACCATAAAGCTTATCATATCCTTTGGAGTCAGAAAATTATTCCCACTAGTCGGGTAACTCTCGCGAGTACATTGTGTACTCAGGGTTTATTTACCCCTATTGCAGGTGCAGCTTGAGGAGTGGTTGTTGTGTGGAGGATTCTTCTGGTGGGCACAGACGGATCCTTATATCTTATCGTTAGATGTTTATTTTAATTCCGCTGTTTAAATTCCGCACTCTAAACTTGGTATTGTAATAATGTATTTTCGAGAACTCTTATTGTGTGAAATGGACTAAGTATTGTAAACTCGTTCTCATTATTGAATTCTAGATGAAAACGTGGATTGTTTGAGTTCTCCTTGGGTGTGCTCGACGGAACCACCGGTGTAGCTTACTTTCGGGTGCTTAGTGTCTAGTGGAAGACGAGCGCCTCACGAAAGCGTGTTATTTTCAGGCGGTTCTTCTCACACTAGGTCGGCTCAATAGATGCGATCGGTTCTTCTACGCCCAACGCACTCCTGAAGGCAACAAGGTTTGGCTCTCCTCGTTCCATCTCACTGGAACCGCCCAACAATGGTACTACATCTTGGAGCGCGACGCCAGCGAGCCCGCCTGGGACGAGTTCAAGCGACTCTACCATCAGCGCTTCGGGCTGCCCCTCTGCACCAACCATTTGGCCGAGTTGGCTCATCTGCCTTTCTCGACCAACATCATGGCATATCAGGAGGCCTTCCAAGCATGCATGGTGCACGCCGGCCGTCTCACCCCATATCAGCAGGCCCAGCTCTTCACTGGGGGGCCTTTCGGAGCACATCCATGTTGATGTGGAACTTCACGACCCTCAAGACCTACAACGCACTGTGAGCCTCGCACGTGCCTTTGAGTACCAAAACATCGCGCCGACATTGGCGCTGCCAGCTCCATCGCCCCGGCCTCCTTGTCGTGCCTCGGCCACCATAACCGCTGCACCACCGGCCACGGGTGCCACAGAGGCACAATCAGCGTCTGCTTCTGCTCCACCTCGGCCGTTCATGTGGCTTACTCTGGCTGAGATGGCCGATCACCGCAAGCTCGGCCTGTGCTACAACTGCGATGAGCCGTACGTCCGTGGCCACAAATGCCCTCATCTATTCTACCTCAAGGTCTCAGATTACCTCATCGAGGAGCCCAAGGATGATGCCCCTAACGATGCAGCGGCCACCGCCACTGCCGAACCCGTGACTTTTGACCCCGACACTCCGATGATCTCACTCTCGGCGATCACAGAGATTCACACCAAGGACATGATGCAGTTGCGCATTCCATTGGGTGCCTAGTAATTCATGGCCCTCCTCGATTCGGGATCGACGCACAACTTCATCAGCTCCACTATGACACGTCGGGCCAGGCTCCAGTTCCATGACAGCCATGGCGCCCATGTCATGGTGGCCAATAGCGATCGCGTGGCGTGCCATGGTCTTGCCTGTGATGTCGCCATCCGCATTAGCGAAGAGCACTTTCACGCTGGACTGCTACTCAATCCCCCTGGACTGCTATGACATGGTTCTTGGTGTGGCGTGGCTCTGTACCCTGGGGCCCATCCTACGGGACTTTGATGATCTTTGCATGGCGTTTTGGCACCATGGCCGCTGCGTGCTCTGGAAGGGCATTGACTCTACTCGCACAACATCCCACCGATGGGCGCCTGCATGCCACCCGCGGTACTGAGCTGGCTCTGTTGGAGTGCCTCCTCAACTCCTATGCCGACGTGTTCGTCGCTCTGACGAGCCTACCACCGGTGCAGCCTTGTGATCACTGTATTCACCTCAAGTCGGCTGCCAACCTAGTTGCAGTTCACCCTTATAGATACCGCCCACTACAAAAGGATGAGTTCGAGGGGCGCAGTGAGACTATGCTCCAATAGGGCATCATCTAGCCTAGCACGTCGTCGTTCTTGGCGCCGGTGCTTGCTCATCAAGAAACAAGACGCCTCTGGCGGTTCTCAAGGATTACCGCACGCTCAACTCGCCACGATCAAGGATAAGTTCCCCATCCCCGTGGTTGAGGAACTCCTGGATGAGCTCCACGATGCAAGATTATTCACGAAGCTCGATCTCCGATCGGGGTACCACCAGGTCTGCGTCCATCCCGAAGACGTGGCCAAGAAGGCATTTCACACCCACCATGGCCATTTCGAGTTTTTGGTCATGCCCTTTGGGTTGTCCAATGTGCCATCCACGTTCTAGGAGCTGATGAATTTCATCCTCAAGCCATTCCTGCGCCAGTGTGTCCTCGTCTTCTTCGATGACATCCTCGTTTATAGCTCCTCTTGGACTGAGCACCTATAGCATCTCCACACCGTCCTCCGTGAGCACCTGCTGCACATCAAGCGATCCAAGTGTGCCTTCGCCACCTCCTCAGTCTAGTACTTGGGCCACGTCATTTTAGCAGCGGGTGTCGCCATGGATGAGGCCAAGGTGGAGGCGGTGCAGTCCTGGCCGTAGCCACATTCTGTCCAGGCCTGCGCAGGTTCCTTGGCTTGGCCGATTACTACCGGCGACCGCGACCCCGTGCTCACCAGGCACGTCTAGCGCAATCTCTTCTAGTGGGCCGGCGTCTAGCTACGGATGAGCACGGCCTTCCATCCTCAAACCGACGACCAGTCCGAGGCGGTTAACAAGATGATCACCATGTACCTCAGATGCATCACCGGTGACCGCCCACACAACTGGCTCGACTGCCTTCCATGGGCAGAGTATTGTTACAACGCTTCATTCCACCCGGCTCTCCGCACGACGCCGTTCACGGTGGTCTATGGTCGGGCACCACCGGCACTGCTGCCTTACGAGCCGGGTAGCGCTCGCACCGACACCGTCGACACCATGCTGGCCTACCGCAACGAGTTCCTCATGGAGGTACGCGTCGGTCTGCTTCAGGCGCAGGAGTACGCTCGTCGTCACTACGACGCGCATCATCGAGCTCTGGAGTTCTCCATCGGCGACTGGGTGTGGTTGCATCTGCTGCATCGGCCAACTCAGTCCCTAGTTCCCAGCGTCCACGGGAAGCTCGGGCCCAAGTATGCTGGGCCATATTAGGTGCTGGAACGCGTAGGCACGGTGGCCTACCGGCTGCAGCTGCCTAAAGGTGCCTGCATCCACGATGTGTTCCATGTGGGCGTGCTGAAGCCGTTCTGTGGCCCTCCTCTAACATTCGTTCCAGCACTTCCACCTCTTCAGCACGGGCGACTTCTACAGCAGCCGGAGCATGTCCTGCGTGCCAGCCTGCGGCGTGGCACTTGGCACATCTTGGTCCAGTGGGCAAACATGCCAGCGTCTGAGGCGACTTGGGAGCTGGTCGAAGCGTTCCGCGCCGCGCATCCCTCCTTCCATCTCGAGGACGAGCTGTTTCCCAAGGGGGAGAGATGTTATGGTGGGCCAGACCTATCAGAGGAAGAAGTGCAGCCATGGCTAGAGGGTGCGCGCGCGATGGGAGTGCGTGAGCTGCGCGTGGTCACCACGACGCGCTGGGCGCGATCACTACGGGTCTCGACGCCACTTTTCCAGGATTAGTTTAGTTGGGTTATTAGATCATTTGGTTTGTTAGATCACTAGAGTATTTTTAGGAGTTTGTTAGCGATGACGTTGGATTTGCCTATAAGGCTAAACATTTGTTTTATGAGAAGGTTAGCCGAGATTGAGTTTATCTCTCTCGCTCTTTGGCATTGTTGCTCTCTATCTCTCTCTCGTTCACGTTCACCACCAAGTGCCGAGCATGGCGCCGCCAAACCGCCGCTGGGAATTCAAACCCAGGCCACGGTCCCTAAGCTCCAACAGTATATGACTGCCTTGGTTGACTTTCCAACTTCTTTCTAATTCTCTCAGGAACTCCAAATATGTGCAAAATTACATATATGACCTTTGGTCAAGGAATAGATATTCTAGAGATACATAGGTTTAGGATATGGAATTCAAGGATTCTAGTTATTCCAACGAGAAGAAACTACTATTGAATAAATGACGATGCTAGAAACTGAAGGTATAAGAAAGAATATGGCCACGTCCAGTGGCGAAGCTATATGTTAGTAGCTTGTGGGTACACATGCACCCACAAAAAATTGAAAACCAATACTAAAATCAAAATTTCACCATGGTTTTAGCTTAAATTTTCACACATACAAGGCAAATGCACCACCCTCTAATTTACTCTAACTTCGCCACTAGCCACGTCCAAGAAAGGTATAACATTCCTAGAGGAATAAAACTTAACAAAACCTATTGATATCAACTAGCTTGTGGTTTCACTAAGAGCTTCTTCAATGGCTAGTTGTAGGCTGTGTACACATGGTCTGATCTACAGAGCCAGGATACATGGTCTGATCTGGAGAGCCAAGATCTGCCACAACTTCATACACTCAGGTTATTAGGATGCATAAAGTTGACATCCATTCCTCTCATTCTTCAAAAATCAACAACACTTATGAGGTTAGAGGTTGATACCAGAACTACGATTGGTATTGAGGATAAGCTTTGTGGCTTTGTAGAGGGTAAAGTAGTCAGTGTGGACAACACATGGGAACCGCAACAAGATAAAATTGTTGAAGAAGCAGTGGCCCCACAAAATGAACACACAGCTCAACAGAACGGATTATTGAAATGGCACACTGCACAGAGACGGGCTTTACTCCGGTGGAGAACCCCTCTAGTCCCGGTTCCCCACCCGGGAGCAAGCATCCGGGACTAAAGGGGTCTTTTAGTCCCGGTCGAACCGGGACTAAAGGGGTCCTTTAGTCCCGTGGGTAACACCAACCGGAACTAAAGGTGCCTCCCCGACATGCCACAAGGGTTGGCACTCTTTAGTCCCGGTTGGTAACCCCAACCGGACTAAAGGTTTTTTTTTTTTTTTTGTTTCTATTTCTATTTTCCTTTTTTTTCTATTTTTTCACGCTGCTACCAGTTTTTTTTATTTCTATTTCTATTTTCCTTTTTCCTATTTTTAATTGATGATTCGTTTTGGTTTTTGAATACGCATTCTACGCTGCTAGAATATACGTGACGCTTATAATGTTCAACATTTTATATAAACTATAGTACAAAGGATCTTTAGTCAAGGATCAGCGGGTACAATCCTGTTCAAGTTCGTGGCTGCTTGGTTCGAGAGTCGAGCTTTTAAGTTAGCTTTCACTCTTCCGAGCAAGCGAGGTGGTGCTAATAGGTGGGACTAGCCAGCAATTCCAGCATATTATGTCTTCGGGCGGCCCATCGAGGCTTCAGTGAACGCCGGGATTAAAGATTTAGTCCCGGCCGATAATACCACCGGACTAAAGGTACTAAGGTATACCTTTAGTCCCGGCTCGTAATACCAAATGGACTAAAGGTCTTCGCTTTCGATGTCGACAATAAATGCAAGCGTGTAAATGCAAGCCGACTAAAGCTCGTAAATGCAAGCGGTAAATGCAAGCCGGGACTAAATCTCGGTCTTTGGTCATCATTTCGTAAATACAAGCAGTACAAGTAAAGCACCGGGACTAAAAGTTCAAGGTCTTTGGTCATCACCAGAAATGCAAGCGGTACAAGTAAAGCACCGGGACTAAAAGTTCAGGTCTTGGTCATCACTCAGAAATACAAGTAGGTACAAGTAAAGCACCGGGACTAAAAGTTCAAGTGCTGGTCATCACTCGTAAATGCAAGCAGGTACAAGTAAAGCACCGGGACTAAAAGTTCAGGTCTTGGTCATCAGCTCATAAAGCACGGCAATAAATGCACTAAAACTTAGAGGATTTTAGTCCCGGTTGGTGGCTCCAACCGGGAGTAGGTTCACCTTTATCCCGCTTGGTGTCTCCAACCGAACTAAAGGTCCCCTCGCCATCGCGTTGAAGCGCAGATAGCCGTTAGGCGAGGACCTTTAGTCTCGGTTGGAGACACCAACCGACTAAAATTTCTAGTCCCAAGCAAAAAAATACCGGGACTAAAGCCAAATTTCGAAGTGGATCAAAAGTCGTTTCTCTACTAGTGGCAGCACCACAAAATGAACACATGGCTCAACTCGCTCAACAAAACGAAATTGTTGAAGCATCGGCCCCACAAAATGCACACACCCCTCAACAAGACGAAGTTGTTGAAGAGACACATCCGTGTGAACAAGATGAAATTGTTGAAGAGATAGTGGCTCTAGAAAACAAGAGGCCCAAAAGATTCCAGTTTGATAGAAAAACGGTTGTGCTCTCCATGTTTGCTCCTATTGCAATTTGCTTGATTTTGTTTCTACTCTATGTGCTATTTGACTCTTTTATTATTTCTCTTCATCATTGAGACCATAGGATTCAAAGAGGAGACATTTGTTTTTCTTTCAATAAAGGGAGCTTTTATTATCTTTTCAAGAATATTATACATTGAGACGGTATTAAGTCTTCTAAAAGAACTTCCAACCTCTGCTTAACATAAAGCATATACAACCACAAAGGACAATAGTACCAACACCAAAGGACACATTGAAACGGTATAAAGTCCCCATGGGTCAGTGTTTCAAGTCTCCTTTTTCATCTTCTTGGATCAGTCTCTAGCTTGCATCTTAATCATGCATGCCACCTAATAAGCACTCAAACCCTAACCTAGATTGACTTAGCTCATTCACACCGTTAGTAGTGATATAATTGGGCATTTTAGGTTGGTGCGGTTAGGGGAAAGAAGAGAACGTGCATGGGGAGATATGAGAGCTGCGACTGGGGGTGCGGTTGGGGGTAGTTGCGGTAGGAAGGGGAGTTGGGTTTTTTCATAGGCCTTCCTGCATGCCTTGGACTTTCCAAAGGCAGACCTCAGTTAATCAATTTGTTAAGGTGGGTTTTGTCCGTTTGTTGACTACTATAAATGATTTATAGAGATGATAGATCAAAGGTTTCTCTCTTCTCTCTCTGTAAACTAACTCCACTGTCCCCTGAAAACATTTTTGTAGGAGTGAAACGGCAAGTCCTAGTTGGGTGGCTGGTCTCCATGCTTATTTAATTTCATATTTACTGGGTCTAGACTCTAGATCTTGAATCTCCACCTCCACTATGATATTGGCCAGGGTCTAGATCAATTACAGAAGGCATCACATCATGCCAAGACACGCTATTGAACTATAACCCATTTGCTTCGTTAATACTCCTATAACTCTTCTCGTTGAAGATGCCGAGAGTCAGATCCGCTCTAAGCGAGTATATATATATATTCACAATCAACATATCATCATTCATCAGTAAAATACTCAGGTATTATATATGTATACATATACGAGATCCCTAGAATATGCCACGCATCTTTGACAGCTTACAAAAAGGTTTTAATTAATCTCGTCGTGGTAAGCTACTATAGGCCCACTGATGACTGACCTCGTATATACATATCATATCATGTTGTATATATAAAGTCAATGGTCGAACCAACAAAATTAAAGCTAGCGCGCACGCCAACGCAATGCCAGATCAAATCAAATGGCACTAAAATTTTCCCAAATGACGTTGTACTACTGTACCGGCGCGGTTTTGGCCTGTTGCCCTGTCGTCGTCCCACGTTGTCCATCCTCCAGTTGGCCTGGCCCCCGTAGAAGCCGCATCGCTAGCTAGCTCTCCCTAGCCTGCCGGAGGCCACCCATGGCGGTCAGCGTGAGCGCCTTGGGCGCGCACGTCATCCGGGCGCTGGACGACATGCTGCTCCGGGGTCCGCTGCGCAAGGCGGGCGCCGAGCTCCGGGCAGATGCCAAGAAGCTCCGGGGGGAGCTGGAACGGGAGCTGCTCTACTCGCAGGACGCCGAGAACCAGGTGCTGGAGGATGACCGCGCGCGGCGGTGGCTGGCGGAGCTGCGGCAGGTGCTGTACAGAGCGGACGACCGCCTCCTGCAGGCGTACGGCGGGGCCGACGCGCAAGACCAGCGGACGTCCATGTCTCTACCTCTACCTCTACCGGTGAGTGAGCAATGACGACGACGACGACGACGACTTTTGCATGCGTGCGTGTGGCTTGCTGGCTTTCTTTCTTTCTTTCTTTCTGATTTAATTTGTCCGTTCGTGGTTTTTCGTTGAATTGGGTTAGTTGGGGACAAAGTTACAGCATCAGATACGCAGTCCCATCAGACAGTCTCTTCTTTGACATCCTTCTAACCTTTTTGGCTTCTGCCTTGATGAATGAATGATGACTCGTCATCAGCCCCGTTCGGCTTACCCCATATTCGACTTGTTCGGCTTCTTTTTTTTAGCCGGAACAATGTTTTTCTCTTACAATAATTCAGGCAGAACAGTGTTTTTTAGCCAGTTTCAGCCAAAATTCTGCCAGCCGAACGGGGCCGTCTTTCTTTAGTTTATCGCTATCAGGAAAAAGGAGATGTTATGTTTTAGACCAAGGAAAATTTATTCGGGTCTCGACAGGAGTCTCGCACTTGATCATCTATTACTAGGGATGAAAACGGTACGGATATTTTCCGACCGTATTCAAAACCGAATCCGTTTAGAGGGGTTGAGATCTGTCCATATCCGAGTTCGGATATCCAACATCCGATACCGTATCCGTATCCGAATACTCAAATCGCATATTTATGATGTCGATATCAATCGTATCCTATCCGACATAGTTGACACTATCCGTATTCGAATCCAAATCCGGACAAAAATATGAAAACAAATGTAATATCGGTGATATCCGTCCGTATCCGATCCGTTTTCATCCCTATCTATTACTACAACAAAGTTATTATAGCCTTGGGGCGAAAAAAAAGAAACTCTCAAAGAGTACCAAATTTGAAGGGATCCACAAAAAATAGCAACAAACTAAACGCAAAATCTATTACATGGATAGCCATCCATTCTCGGTGAAGATCCACATTATTGTTTACTCGACATGCCCACTTCAAATTCGATTTGAAGGAGGCACCACCAAAACCTTGCCTAATACACAGTCCAATAAGATATGCTTATACGCGGTAGTAGACAAATTAAGGAAAACCATTCATTATTACAAAGTTTTATAGCCTCGGCCGAAGTGAAGAAACTCTCAAAGAGCAACAAATTTGAAGAGATAAAAGGAAACTAACAACAAACTATAAGTGTACAACAAGATCACCAACAATTCTTGACGAAGATCCCTATTTCCCGTAGTCTCCATTACTCGACATGCTCACTTCAAATTGGGTTTGTCGGCCTTCCTTTGAAGGACGCACCATCAGAACCTTGCCAAGTATTGCCCCAAAAATAACTTGTAAATAATAGTACAGTGTTTTTATAAAAAAAGTTATTTTATTTCTAGTCAACCGTATAGCCCAAAATATGACACTTGCTCTAGTTATTACCTTTTATTCAAAAGTTTCATTGTTTACTTTAGTTACAAAATATTATAGGTCACAGGATACCCTTTTAGTTCTTACAATCTCATAAAATAGTAATTTTAGTTTGCACCGTGGCACTCAACATATTAAATTTGTTATATTGCAGAGTTATGTGTTGTAGTATTATTTTTTAAATTAAATCTCTAATATTGATACAATATAATATTTAGTCTATGTATAAAATTATTTAAAATAATAACTTATGATGAGTATTAATATAACTTAGAGTAAATTGTTGGTGTTATTGTTGTGTGGTTTATTAAAGAAACATTCTTCACACTTGATAAGCTATTAGAATAAATATTTATTTTATTGTATATATGTTTACTTGATATATATCCTGAAACGTAGCATTATGCTTACTTTAACTTATAGAAGTATGTAATTTAGAAATATATAGAGCACTTTATGGATATTAAATTATTTTTCATAATAGTTTATATTGTATTTACATGTAAATTTGAGAGATATTTTTATTTATTTATTTGTAAACACCGAGGTGGATAATTTATAAAGAAATTAAAAGATATTACTTTATATTAACTTTCATAATTGTATATATGAGTAATTTGAATGTAAACTTAGGGCTTGATTTGCATTATCCTTCGTAACAGTAGTGGTGTGTAATTTAGAAAAAAATATTAGAGGGTTATGTTAAATCATCTTTTATAGTGGCATAGGTCAATAATTTAGATACAAAGTTATGAGGTTATTTTGTATTATCTTTCATAATGGCAGAGATAGGTAATTTAGATGCAAATTTAGGTGGTTATTTTTAATTATATTTTATAATGACGTATGTGGGTAATTTATATACGAATTTATAAGTTATTTTGAATTTTCTTTCATAATGGTAGAGTAGGGTAATTTAGATGTAAAATTACTTTTATATATTTTTATAATGATAGAGGTCGGTGATTTTTATAAAACTGATTAGACCAAATTGTTATTATTAGCGATGGTAATTACAAATTAAAGGCTAGATGTCTGATTGTTGTGAGAATTTATAGAATTTATCTTTTTGTAACATGTTTGGTGAGTTAACATGGAGACTCTGTTAGAACCTGTAATTAGTAATAGTAAGATAAGATTGTTATGTCAGAGAAACTTGTGATAATAGATTAATTTATAAGACTTTATAGAGGAACGAAGTTAGTAGCGGCTACTAGAACCTCATTATGTATTCAAATTATTATGTAAATCATCCATTTCACCATTTGATAGAGACCCAAAATCCATAATGGTTTCTCTTCAAATCTATTTATGTAGACCTCCCCTCCGGGCGTTATGTTCTCACAATTCTACCTATATGTGATCGTTGACTACAATGATTCATTTTCATTTTAATTAATCTTAGTTTCTTGGGACTTTGACGATTATTTATGCTCTATATGGATTGTGTTGTCAACCAGAAAATTATATATTGATTTCATCAAGAAATACAATTTTCAAATAAATATTTTATTTACTCTGACTATGTGAGTAAACATTGTTGTCAGCTAACAACGGCTTCGATAAACAAACTTAAAACTTTCTCACTGTGTAAATATTAACATTAGAGATAGCAATTTGTTTAAGTAATGTTTTTTTACTGTTTCATATTGACTATCCAATAGAGATCACGGATACCAAATTGGTTGAAAGATATTTTGTCATTCGAATGACTTTAAATAAAAAGAGTTTTCAATTCCACAAAAGGCTATAATTTTCATATAAAATTTCTCCTTTGACCTTGGATCTGTTTGGCGTGGCTCTTGACTTAAGTTCGAGCAGTAGCTTTGGCAGAGGAGCCCGAGAAGCCACACCAAACACCCTAAGAGGATAAAGCTTTTTTTAGGAAAGAGGAGCCGGAGCTGTTGTTTTTAATACAAAAGAGTTGCAATTTATGTCTCCTTCCTTAGAGCTCGGCTCCTCCGGAGAAGCACATAAAGGAGTTGCATAAACAAGTTATGAATTTTAGAGGACAACCTGAAATTTTGGTGGCGTCAACTCGGTGGAATACTCATTTTGGTGCTTCAACTATTGCACAAGGAAATTTTTAGAATGGCCATTTCAGTCCTTAGTTTTTTTGGGCATCATTTTACCCTCGAACTTTCAAACTGATTGGTTTGTTTTAGCATAATTTTCAGCCATGAATTATCAAATTGCTTTTTAGTCGTTGAATTTTCCTTTTTGGCTCAACTTTGTCCCTTTTCCTACGTGGAACGATGCATTGTCATGCCTCTTCAACTCTAACACCACCCATTACTTTAGATGGATAGTTAATTAGTTATTGTTAGTTACCGCTATTCCTTGCGTCGTCCTAGCTACCTAATCACATAGCACACTTTCAGCTTTATATCCATATTTAAAAAATGGAAATATATATATGAGTATTCTTGAATATGAGTTATTTTTTAGCCTATGGATGAAAAATATTATTTTTGTCCATAGTTGATTATTAGTTGAGCCTAACACTAAAAGTAGTTAAGGAAAAATATTGTAAATTTGTTGTTGTTTTTTTTAATTTATCCATGTGTTCTTATAAGGTACTAAATAGCATATGTAGCAGTAATAATTGCTCTCATGAAAACAATCTAATAGGATGTATTTAAATGGTACCATTACAAGGTAATATTAAAATAATACATTAGAATTATTAATGGTCACTAAAGAGATTTGGACAATATTATCTCCCGTCGTTGGTGGTGTTCAGATATGACAAGGGGTGAAGTTGAGTTTAAAATAAAAGTTTAAAAACTGAAATGCACTTTGTAGTTTCATGATGAAATTGAGTCTATCTAAATAAAAAATTATAAAGTATGAACTACGAAGAACTCAAAACTAAAGTTTAAGGACCTAGCCATTTTGAAAATTCAGAATTAAAACTGAGCCTCGACCCATAGTTTAGGTTGACCAATCGTCGGTAGAGTCGGGGCGCCACGTGGCATGGTCGGGTCGGGCCTCCAGCGGGCGTATGCCTGCAGCCACAGCAGGCGGCGCCTGGGCGAGGGCGGGTGGCAGGACGGGACACGCTGTGCAGGCGTGCCGGGAATGGGCGGCTGGGCGGGGGTCGCGTGGGCGGACATGACGGCGGGCCGGGCCGACCGGCGCTTCGTCTCGGTGGCCTGGCGTTGCTATGGGCGGAGGCGTGGGGGCGGTCGGGTAGGGCCTGGCTGGGGCGGTGGCGTCGTGTCGGGGCCATCAGGAGACTCAGGCGGTCTGCTATGTTGGCATGGTGCTTTAGCCAAAACCAACTGATATGCTGTGTCTGTTGTAGTGATCTAGTGTGAGCTGAAAACAAGTGTAAGGGCGTGAGGATCATGCTAGCCCCATATGATATTGGCACAGTCCATCTTGTGAAGTTCATGTGGATGACCAGTAGGCAGTAGCCAAATGTCCTAGGTTGATTTGTCTTATTTGTTAGTTTCCTTACTGACACTCTCTCCATTTACAGATTGTGCGCCGTTTTACCACGGACAGGTATATCAAGCAAGAAGTAAGGAACTTACTTAAGGATGTAGGTTCAGTATCTAAGAACCGTCCTCCCACGCTCTCAAGCAGAAAAATGGGAGATGATCAGCATGACAGATCATGTGATGGTCAGGAACTCATGCGCCATGACAATTTAGTGGATACAGAAAAAATTGAGATGAGGATATTGCCATTGGTCGACAAATTGACAGAACATCATGAACCATCTCGGCAGTTTGTCATTTTTGCAATCTATGGGCTGGGAGGAGTAGGAAAAACAACTATAGCCAGAAATATATTTGATGATCAGAGGACGCAAAGTGCTTTCAGCACACGCGTATGGGTGTCCATTTCTAAAGGATCCAGTGTTGCTCAGATCTTACAGGCAACATGTGCTGCACCAGCTATAGGGGTCCTGAAAGTACCAAAAACAAAGAACAAACTCCAGATGCTGTTGGCTGACAAGATTGGGGGAAGGAGAATCTTTCTGGTTTTTAACATATACAATGGTGTTCCCTCAAAACAAGGCATAGGCAACGCTGAAATATTTGGGAACCTGATTGAAGTCCTCAAGTTCTTTCATGCTGCTGCTGAAGGGAGCCGTGTTTTGATAACAACTAGTGATGAGAATGTTGGCAATGAGATAAAGTCAGCTCAAATCCAGAAAGGCGCCGAAGGATACGGTCTCCAAACAGACCGCATATGGCAGCTAACAGTGGAAGATAGTTGGATGTTACTACTTAGGGCAGCTTGTCTGGAGCAAGCAAAAGTCACACCAGAACTAAAGAAAATTGGTATAGGAATTCTGCAAAAATGCAATTGTCTTCCTCTTGCCATTGAGGCTGTTGGAGGTGTTCTTCGTCGAAAGGGCCACAGACAAAAGGAATGGGAGGAATATGTGATAGCAGAGCATTTTCTCTCAAGGATCCTACCACGGGAACTGAAGGAGGAGTTAGGAGCAGCATCTATCTGAGCTACCAGTATGCTCCACCACACCTAAAGCAATGCTTTCTTTACTTATCACTTTTCCCTGTAGATTTTGAGATTGAGCAACACTTGGTTACTCAGTTGTGGATTTCAGAGGGCCTTATTGATATTGGTACAAGACATGGCCACTCATTAGAAGAGACTGCTAATGAGCAGAATAGTGTTTCCCAAGAGGAATCCAACAAGCACAACAACAGTGAAGAGACAGCACAAGAGCGAGGGCAAAGCATCACCTCGTCTGAAATTGTTGTTGTTGATGATGAGAACAATGTTTCATCAGAACATGCTAGAGAGAACACTACTTCGTCGCAAGGGATAGTAGAGGACCACAACCATCAGCCACCTAAAGGGTCACCTTGCGTCAGCAGCAGTGGACATTCTTCAAAAACAAGTCTAGATAATAAGCAAAGCCATTGTTCGGTTCAAGAGATGGCTGACTCATACTTCAAAGAGCTTGCAGAGAGGGTCTTGTTCAACGAGAAAACAAAACAAAACGATATAAGATGCACGAGCAAGTTAGGAAAATTGCAGAATCCTTAACTGAAAATGAGGTATGTGCTGGCGATCCCAAGTATGTGGCTACATTGCCAGCTAGCCTGTATCGTCTATCTTTTCTGAACAAAGGACTGACCACTATCCCTGAAGACGTCGGAAGGCTAAAGAGTTTGAGGACACTTCTCCTATCTGGCAATCCACTTGGTGAAACTGACATGGAAACCATATGCAAGAACCTGGAATTATTGCGAGTTCTTGACCTCTCAGATACAGAGATCCAATCTGTTCCAAAGACGTTGGAAAATCTGGTGTACCTTAGGCACCTAAATCTTTCCTGTACAAAAATAAGAGCACTCCCTGAGTCCATTGGCCGCCTCAGGAGACTGCGGTTCTTGGGTTTGCAGGGAATGTGAACATCTCACTTCCCTTCCCAAAAGCATACAAAAGTTACTGAAGCTGGAATATCTCGACTTCAGAGACAGTGGCATTACAAAGTCCACAAGGTTGCACAATCTGAGGCATCTTGCACTTCTTCATGGCTTTGTAGTGGACAGCATGTCTTCAAATGGCTTACCTTTGGAAGATCTGCAGAACATGAGCAATTTAAGTGACCTGCAGATAGATATTAGAAAAATTGTAGACAGAAACATTGCAAGCTATGGAAATGGAATGCTGAAGCTGAAGGAGAAAGATAATCTCAGGAACCTGGAGATCAGATGCTGTACTCTTAAATCAGAAACTTTATCAGCTGGAGAGCTAGAGATCGAAAACAATGTTCACACAGCTTCATCCTCATCAATGTTTAGTGTCACTCAAAATTGATGGTTACCATGGAACTGTTTATCCAGAATGGTTATGTTTCTCTGAGCTTCCAAATCTGCAACACCTTAGCCTGGAAAACTCCAAGTTCTGTGAAAGGTTACCACCAATTTGTCATCTTCAGAAGTTGAAGTTTCTCAGAATAGCCAATCTTTCCAAGCTGCAAACAATTGACATGCAACCAACATCAGAAATGCCATCATTTCCTAATGTAGAGGAGTTGGAAATTGAGGGCATGGAAGATTTGGAGTACTGGTCAGATTTTCGAGCTGGCGACCTGCTACACCTTCGAAAGCTGGCACTCATAAGGTGCCCAAAGCTGAAGCGTCTTCCGGGTGGCTTGGAGCACTGCAAAACTATGTCAAAGATGGAGCTGATACATGCAGGACTAGTACAGGTCCTTGAGAAAATCCCTGTGCAGGAGTTGCTTGTGGAAGCAATGCCAAGTCTCAGGGAAGTGTCAAATCTTCCACTAATGAAGGTGTTTACAGTGATCAGCTGCCCAAACCTGGAAACTGTTTCAGGGGTGAACTCACTGCAGCACATTCACATGGAAGATGAACAGCTTGAGCAGCTTCCGAAATGGCTGGGACAGCATTTTTCAAGGATAGAGACACTACATATAGAAGGCAAAGAAGAACTTCTTGCGAGATGTGAACGCAATAAGGAAGACTGGTATATCATTCGAGAGATTCCACGCGTTTATGCATATTTGCCTAAGAGATTGCCATATTTCTCATATGCCCGGGGCAATGATTTCTTTTTCAAATACAAGACACAGAGAACAGACGCACGTAAGGATCATCTTCCTTCACAAGAAGCTGGTGTACAGAGAACAGGTTCTACAAGCTCGTCCAGCTCCACAGGTAACGATGATTCACCATGGGGACCAGCAGCTCCGGTTGACGAGACCAGCAGGAAGTTCTTGTCACTGGGACCACCTCCGGCTGATGAGACCTACAAGAAAATGTTGTCGGCGGTGTCATTGTTTGCTGCTATCGTGCTTTCGATGACCATGAATCTCACCGACTCCCACCACAACCTGTTAGAAGACATCTCTTTGTTTTGTTTCTACGTCTGTACGTTGTGTTACTTATCTTTTTGGTAATGAAACGGCATCGGTAGCCTGAATGTGCCACAATGCCCTCTTGTATCTGTATACCATCATATACTTGGGCCACAATACATCTTGTGGACAGCTTGATCTGTTTCTGATGGATAGAGCTCGTGTAGTGAACATTTTGTGTAGTAGTTATTTTCGTTGTTTTTTCTGGCTTTAGCCCTGAACTCTTTTGTATACTGGTTTTACTGGTACATTTTTATTTACAGCTCCTGTTGCAACCAAAATTCCCGACATCGTCTCTGTGCTCAGTTCTGTTGCAAAAGCAGTGTGTACTAGCAGTGTTACATGATAGTAATACCTGGTACCCTCGGTTCCAAAGAGTTTTTACCAGCGTTTTAGAACCGACCGTACGCAAGTGTAAGTAGAAATCGCTTTCAGTCAGTTCCTCACCTGAAGGTGAAAACCATTTTGTACCATTGGCTCCTTGTGGCAAACAATGATGAAGATCATATATGTACTGGTCATTTTTGCATCATCGGTTATAAGCATCAACCAGCGGTCCAAGTTCAATTCTGTACCGTCGGTTGGATCCACAGCTGACACTCTCAAAGTAGTGAGAAGTGTTAGTCCCGAGATCTCACACGGGTGAGCCGACCGCTTTCCGGCATTCTCGTTCACTATGGCTAGAGGTATAAAAAGGAATGATGAACGGAGCGCGCACGTACACACAGCACAAGTATCAACGTTGGCCGGAGCTCTGCAGAGGAGATAACAAAATTGAACTCGCTCTCTTTACTGAGTTGCAGTGGGAAGCTATATATACAACTCTACCCATCTAATCCTAGGACACGAGACATGCCAAAGTTGCTACGGTGACTAGATGTAACAACATGGCTGACTTTAAGCTTGCCCCCTCACGGTGGCTACTGATGCGGCGAGGGAGCTTTTCGGCCCGCCCCTGCCACAAGCTTCTGATGCGGCAAAGACAGAGACCTTTCAGTGCATGCCCCGCAAGCCAGCTGCGTAAGAAGAAGCAACAGATTACTTTACAATTCTTTCCCTAATCCTGCTGCTAACTCTAGAACCTCCACCATGCCGATCATCTTCTTGACTCCGTGAACCGAAAGACGGCCAAAAGCGGCTTAGTGAGGACGTCCCGCGACTTGCCGTCCCGGGGCCGACGAACTCGATGACGATCTACCCTCCATCGACCACGGTCCACGAGGAAGTGGAACTTGACGTCGATGTGCTTGCTCGGTCGTGGAGAACCTGATTCTTCGCGAGGCGATGACGGGTTGGTTGTCCACCATCGATCTTTGGTGGGTGAGATTCCACACCGATCATCCGCCCGGCGATCGGCACATACCACACAAATTGGCATCGCCACGGTGGCAGCCGCCACCATACTACGCCTCGTATGTGGACAGTGCCACCACCTTCTGTTTCAGCGACACCCATGAGATTGGAGCCGATCCGAGGAAGACGAGCACGCTAGAGGTGCTCCGCCGTCCGTCGATGTCCCCCGCCATGTCTGCATCGTAGAACACAGTGAGCTACAACGCACTTCCGCCGGTCTTGGGGAA
The DNA here is from genome assembly GCA_904845875.1 of Miscanthus lutarioriparius. NCBI lineage: Eukaryota > Viridiplantae > Streptophyta > Magnoliopsida > Poales > Poaceae > Miscanthus > Miscanthus lutarioriparius. The sequence continues at coordinate 12,221 of CAJGYO010000497.1, read as the reverse complement.
GACGATCACCTGATCTGCCGTCCCCTTAACGTGGCGTAGCACCCACTTCACCGCTGCTCGGTGATCCTCTCGGGATCCTCCTTGAAGCGGTGACATAGCCCACGGTGAACGTAATGTCCGACCTCGTGTGGACTAGGTAGCGCGGACCACCGGCGATGCTCCGTAGAGTGTTGCATCTACCTTTACCGCGGTAGCGGCTTTCGTCGACTTCACCCGCTCCTCCATCGAGTTACGCCGCGGCTTGCACTTTCAGCCATGCCGCTCGCTCAATAGCTTTGAGGTGTACGCGCTCGACCGAGCGTGAGCGCATCCTTCCCTGTCTCACCTCGATGCCGAGGTAGTAGGAGAGAGCGCCGAGATCGCTCATTCGAAAATGAGCCGCCATCTCGAGCTTGAAGCTGCCGATGTCCTCCGCACGCGTCGCTGATCATCAAGTCATCCACCTACACGCCGACGACGAGCTCCTCCTTCCCCGTCAGCTGCGTGTAGAGCGCGTGTTCGGTTATGCCTTTAAGTGAACCCAAGCTCGCCCAATGTGGAGTCAAGCTTGGCGTTCCACGCTCACGGGGCCTGCCGCAGCCCGTAGAGCGCCTTGCGTAGTCGGAGCACCCTGTGCTCTGCTCCCTTGACGGCGAAACCCGGAGGTTGACTGACAAAGACCGTCTCTGCCAGCTTGCCATTGATAATAGATGGACGCGCCAGGTCCTTTGATGTCGCCAAAGCCGCGGCGGTCGGATAGACTCCATGCGTGCTACCAAAGACAAAGACTTCCTCAAGTCAATGCTCTCGCTACCGGACAAAGCCTCGGGTGATGAGGCGACCTTGTGCTTGACAATCGCGTTGCGCTTCGCCCGCTTGACCTTGTACACCCACTTCAGCCGATCGACCGGCATCCTCGGAGGTGGATCGACGAGCTCCCAAGTCTCGTTTTGCTCGACGCCTTCATCTCCTCCAAAGATCACCCATCGCCAATTTGCATCGCGCTTTCGGCCGATCTAACGTGGGTGGTTCCTCTACACCGACGAGAAGTAGTTCTAGGTCATTAAGCAGCCCGACTTCGCCGGGCCTAAGGACCCTATGCCACCGACAATGTTGTCCGGCCTCAGAGAACCGCACCTCCTCACCGTCGTGAAAGGCATCCACAAACTTCGGTGATGTCGCTTGGAGGTGAGGTTAACTCGATCGGCGTCGATGGAGTCCCCTGTTACGCGTAGTGGTCGAGACAACACAGGAGTGCTCAAGACTTTACCGCAGTGCTTGGCACTACTCACGGACCTCTTGTCACCACTGCAGAGTGCTCGACACCAGATCTTGGAGTGGTTGGCACCACTACAAGACCTCTCGGCTCTACTACGGGAGCGTTCGGCACCCATCCTGGAGTGGTCGGCACCACTGCAGGACCTCTCAGCTCTAGTACGGGAGCGTTCGGCACCCATCCTAGAGTGGTCGGCACCACTGCAGGACAGCTCAGCACCACTCCTGGAGTGCTCGGCACCCCTCCCAGAGTGCTCGGCACCGCCCTAGGAGTGCTCGTCTCTGTTGCTGGAGTGCTCGGCACCTCATCTCTAGCGTCTCCACTACTGTGGATGACCAAGGGCTTGATGATGAAGGTGCTGGTGAGGCCGCCAGCTTCCCCCATGCTCGGACTGTCCCAGTCCTAGGCCGCCTTCTCGTCGAACACAACATCGCGCGAGACAACCATCTTGCCTTCACATGGGTCATAGAGCCGGTACGCCTTGGTACCTTTCTCGTAGCCTAGGAGCACCATCGGTGTGCTCCTGTCCTCCAGCTTGGTGAGGACCGGCTTCGTCATCCTGACGTGGCTGATGCAGCCAAATGTCTAGAGGAAGGACATGCTCGACTTGCGCCCATACCAAGCTTCGAATGGCGTCTTGCCCTTCAAGGCCTTGGTGGGCGTGCGGTTGAGGATGAAAATCGCCGTGGTCACCGCCTCTCTCTAGAACTTTGCCGGCATGCTTTTGGCCTTCATCATGGATCGAGCCATGCTGACCACCTTCTGGTTCCATCGCTCCACCACGACATTCTGCTGTGGTGAGTACGGTGCGGTGTGGTGTCGCACCACACCCTGATCTGCGCAATACGCAGCGAACTCTACTGAAGTGAATTTGCCACCGTGATCAGTCCGCAGCACGCGCAGCTTCTTGCCGCTCTCCGCCTCCACGCGCGCGTTGAACTTCTTGATCGCCTCTGCCACCTCGTCCTTGCTCGTTAGGAGTTGCAGCCACATATAGCGACTGCAATCATCCATGAGCAGGCGAAAGTACCACCGACAACCGTTTGTGTCTGGCGTGATTGGCCCGCAGAGATCGCCGTGGACGAGCTCGAGAGCGCCCGCCGCACGATACTTGGCCGCCTTTAGGAATGGCAACCTCCTCTGCTTCCTGGCCAGGCAGCTATCACATAGCTTGCCTGTGTGCTTGATGTGGGGCAGCCCTCAGACCATCTTCTCCAGCCGATCGAGCGCGTCTAAGCTGAGATGGCCAAACCGGGCATGCCACAGCCATGGCTCCTCCGTGTGCCATGCTGCCAGGCACATCGGCTGCTCCACCTTTAAGTCGAGTAGGTACAGCTAGTTTTGGGCCCTCTTCACCTTGGCAAGAAGCCGCTGCTCCTGGTCCCTGATCCTGAGGACACCGTCCTTGATCAGTACCTCGCTATCGCGCTCATCCAGCTGGCCAATGCTGATGATGCTTGAACGCAGCTGTAGGATATAATATACATCCGTCAGCGCATGGTGCTCGTCGTTCTGGCACCTGAAGATTATGGTGCTGCGCCCTCGGATCGCCACCCTTGAGCCATCACCAAACTTCACCGTGCCGGTCACGTTGCTGTCAAGCTCAGAGAAGGCTTCCTTGGAACCCGTCATGTGGTTGCTGGCACCGGAGTCTAGGTACGACCGCTACTCCTGTTCGCTGCCCACATATCTGAGGTGGACTTAGGCGCGTGGTTCATCGAGGTTGACAGCCTTCATAGCCTTGTCGTGCCCTTCCACTGCCATCACCTCTCCCTTCTCCTTGGCCTCAATGTCGTGTAGTGCATAGAACGTCCGCCATCGTGAGAGTGGCCTCATCATCCTCATCAACCCACGCTAAATGAGCCTCACCTTCTTCTCCGCCAGTGATTTGGGCACTCCTTTTCCCAATGGCTCCGTCTTCCCGCAACACCGGCAGGCGTTGGGGTCGACTTTCTTCTTCTTCTCCGAAGAAGCCTTGCCGCGGCGCTTGCCATCGCACCACGACTGGAGGAGGCTTCCCCGGACTTCTTCATACGGGCAACCCACTCCTCTCTATCAGCAGCAACTTGCCGCTGTCCATCGTTGTTGTGGCCTGCTCCATGCGCTCATCCACCGCCCGTAGATAGCCTGTCACATCCTCAATGGTGACGGTGGACAAGTCCAGCATCATGTCTATGGAGAGAGCGATTTGGATGTACTTCACTGGCACGGAGTGGAGGTACTTGGAGACCGCCTCTTCTTCGTCGATGGTGATGCCATGGCTCCTCAGCTTGCTGATGAGCGACTACAGATAGAGGGAGAAGTCCTCCACAAACTCATCATCCTTAAACTAGAGGTTGGCGTACTCCCGCTTCAGCAGCTGGGCCGTCGCCTTCTTTGCGCTGTCGGAGCCGACACGCATCGCTGCAATGGCCTCCCATGCCTCCTTAGCAGAGTTCTTCATCCCCAATGGCTCCCTGTACTCCGCTGGCATAGCAGCGAGGATAGCCTCCAACGCTGACATGTTGACTTTTTCGTTGTCGCGGCCAACTGGTGCCGCTGACCTCCCGCACCGTGCGCACGACAACCTCCTGTCGTGGTTGGGCAGCCACAGCAGCGCCGCTGCTGTCGCCCATCTCCAAACCATCCGTCATCGCCAACGGTTAGTCCGGCGACGGCGCTTGTACGGCTCCGATACCACTTGTTAGTCCCGAGATCTCCCACAAGGTTGAGCCAACTGCTCTCCGGCGTTCTCGCTCACTATGGCTAGAGGTAGGAGAAGGGAGGGAGAACAGAGTGCACACACACACAACACAAGCACCAGTGTTGGCCGGAGCTCTGCAGAGGAGATGGCAAAACTGAACTCGCTCTCTTTACTGAGTTGCAGTGGGAAGCTATATATACAACTCTACACTTCAATCCTAGTACACAGATATACTAGGCTGTCATGCTGCTATAGTGACTAGATGTGACAGCAGGGCTGAGTTTGGCGCCTGCCCCTGCTGTGATTACAGTGCGGCAGGAGAACCTTTCGGCGCCTACCCCTGCCACGGCTACAGTGCAGCAGCAGGGGAGCCCTTTCAGCGTCTACCCCTGCTGCACGTATAGATGGGAGAGCAGCAGATTACTTTACAAGAAAGACCAAGCACATTCTATTTTGATTTAATTTTATATAATTTTGGTTCACTTGTCTATTAGAATTGGTTCAATACTTCCCATTCACAGGCACCAAAGAAAGCATGATCATCACAAATTTCATCCAATTCACACATAACATGTCAATATAAGTCCAGTCTAAAACATCCAATTCACAAAAGTCGTCCATACTGCATACCTAAACATCATAGAAGTTCAACGCATGTAGCCTAAATGATTCTAGATCTGTTTGACGGGTTACTCATCCAAGTAAGCTTAATCTTGGGGGAAATTTGTACCTGATCATCATTTGCCATCTCATTCCCAAGACACGTTTAGAACACAAGAATTTCACGAGGAGTAGAAAAGTCACGAGAATCGGAAGATACATTCAACATTCTATACATGCTCTAGGAGGGTCAACTAGGACTTTGTGGAAAACTTGTGCATCACCCCTCACCCTTTCATCACCCTCACCCTTGCAGTTTGCCATGACTCATGAGAGGCCCTTGCTTTTCGTGATAGGTTGCCTATCAGGAAGACTTGCAATCAACAACACTGCTGGTAGGGACACTCATCTTTCTCAATTTATCAATCACACTTGCTGTCTCTTCAGGATTCCAAAAGGACATTAATATCAACATCATGCAGAGAACAAAACATATGGTGAAATGATGTGGACAACACCACAATGGAGCAACTGAAGATATCACAGGTGCAAACAAAGGAGCATATAAGCGAGTACACTTGCAGCAAAGGCAAGTCCAAAACTCTCGGTTACAACCATATAATACGCACGCCTACAAAATCGCTTACCTTTATCTATAACAATAACCAAAAAAGACATAGCCGACTGACTCTCTCGAGCCACAACTAGAAACATAGGGGATATATTAGATATGCTGCAGGCAGGATCAAAATTCAAATCCTTTACACTCTACTCAGATGTAGCATAATAATTAATATTTATAAGGGTCAACTAGACCATTTTATTGGGCTATACCTGTTCACTCGTGAGCGGGGGAGGCGGGAACTCTTTTCGTTCCTTAATCTAAAATAAACTAGACCATTTATTGTTAATTACTATTAACTAGAGTAATATTTATAATGGTTAACATAATTTATTATTGACTAATAGTTAGCGTGATTGAATTAATGTTAATTTTCCATTGATTAATATGTCGTTATCTATTATCTGAAGCTATTAAGAGATATATTTAGTTAATATTCTTTCACCATCCATTCAAGCAAACAAAAAAGAAAATAGTTTTATCTCATTCATCTAACCAAACATTTAACACGGGTCAACGATCCTCAGAACACCCAAAATTGTAATTTTGAAAATAGGTTTAAAATAATTTAATTTGGAATTTATGTGCTCATGAAAACATAGGAAAATAAATTTTTTCATTAGTTTAAAATTCATTATAGGGAGTAGCAACATGGATGTGCATACATACCGGTGCATTTGATTCATTGCAACGAGTGGTTGAATCCAAAATGCAAAATGAATTCAAAATGCCTTTGAAAATGAGTTTGAAAATGGCTTTGAAATGAAAGAAAAGAAAAGAAATTTGTAAATAAAAGAATTTTTAAAGTTGTAAAATTTATTTTTGGGAGCATACCAAAATTTCTCATTTTTATTTGAATTAAAAAGTGTATTTTAAACCATATTCGAATTTGATTTGGTTTACATTTGAATTTGGTTTTAAAAACAAAATAGAAAAAAGATTTGGAAAAGCAAAAGAACTCTTCTCCCCTTACTTCGCCCGGCTGCCCAGGCCCTGCCACAGCTCCAGCTCTTCATCACCGCATGGTCTCCGCTTTCTTTCCCCATTGAACGGCCCGCCACCACCGCTCCCTCTTTCCTTTTCTCCGTCATTGTCGGCCGGCCAAATTAAAGCGGTTGCCAGGCAATTGTTCTCTCTCTTCAAGGATCGACGCGCCCGAGCCCACTTTGTTGGCGCCATCTCCTACCTCCCGTCATCGCGTTGGACTCCATCGCCGCTGTCAAGTCCGCTGCCGCTCGATTCGACGTGCGCGCAACGCCACCGTCTCCCCATAAATAGTGACCCCTGACCGCACCGCCTCCCTCTGGCTTTAGAGTAAGCCGCATCGCCTCTACTCGAAGGTTGCCACACTTGCAAACCCTTGCCACGCCTTTTGCCGAGCACAACACCACCTCCTTTCGCTCATGCCCATGATAAGCTACCTAGCCAAGTTCGCCTTCACTTCCTCTATCTCCCCATGCCTTCACGTTGCTTTCACCAGTGGCCCGTGAGGTCGCTTCCCACACTCATTGGCGACCTCATTGCCGTCGGCAAGGTCTGCGCCAACAGCTGCTAGTTCTCCCCATCCGCAGGCGCCCCCAACCAATCACATAACAATCTAATCTAAAATTTAGGGCCCAGATTAGAAGTTACTGGTTCGGTAGTAATCTTACTAAAGAGCCCTCTTCTTTTAAAAATAGAGCCATTGTATTCTGGTTTGTTTCAAAAGAGCCCTGTCTTTCTTCAAAATAGGATCCACAGTCCTCGGCGATTTAAAACCACATTTTATTTATTTTAATTCAAAAATTAAGTTTCATCTATTTACAATATTGTCACTATTTTCTGTAGGCCATATTTTCTCCATTTTAACTCTGATTTGACCCGTTCAACTTGCGTTAGGTTCATAATTTCATAATCTACATGTTCATACTACTGTTAGATATGTTTTCAACTTTTAAAATTCGAGGTTAGATTTAATCTATTATTTTAATAAAGGAAATCTTGTTTATTTCATATCTTCTATGTTTTAGTCTCGAATTGACTGTTCAAGTTGTGCTAGATTCATTACAACAAGATCTACGCGTTACTAACAATGTTTATCATGTCACTATTTCTGGAATTTTATGGTTTAAACTCTAATTTGAATAATAATTATGCAACTGAATTTTATAAATAAAATATGATTTGTTTTACTTTAGTTTTATAATTCAAATCTAAATTTGACTTAATTTAATTTATATACGCTTTTATATAGTTAAAACACATGAAGCTTATAGTTTTATATTTTCTCTTATAAGTAGATCTTTCGGTAGCCGTTTCATTCAAACCGTAGCTCCAATTAGCGTGCCTCTCACGATTATGTGTTCGTAGCGCAGCGTAAAATCATATTTCAAACTCTTTTTAATTATTTTTCTATGATTAGTGTACTTGTTCTAATTTAGATCTATTATTTGCTTCGTGTATGATTACATGGATGTTCATGTGGTGCTTTATGATCATGTCCAAATGGTGAGATATACGTGGTGAAACAAGAAGTAGATCTTTGAAGATTTGGATTAGAAGAAGGATATAATTTTAAGACAAGTATAGTATGGGATCGTCCTTATTGTCCTATACACCTTAAATCACTTAATTCATATTGCATATATCTCATTTTAATTACCACTAAGGATACCTTAGTGTTTTGTACTTGTACCTTGGTACCTTTGGGTTATTGCATTTGGTAGCTTTGCTAGTGCTCAACTAAAGCTATAATCTTGTAACTTGACTAATGGTGTATGCAATAAATATTAAAAGATGCTTTTAGCAACATGGAATAAGGGCCTAGAGCATTGGACTATTTTTATGGTGCTTAAGATTCCTCTCCCTAAGGACTTATCTATAAGTGATTATCCTGAGACTCATAGTGAAAGTGTACAACCTCTGCGAAGTGTAAAAGCTGTATATCAACCATGCTCACAAATCCGAAGCAAACAGCCTTGGAATATTTACGGAATAGATGATGAACACCGATGATATCTTGATGATAAAGATGCTCACTAATGATTACCATTTATGCTATTCATTATTCATGTTTACCTGATCATGTGTTTATATGGGCTCGTGGATAAACTTGTTGCTACTCAATTGCTAAAATCATGACTCATTAAAAGCTAATCGTAGTTAAACTGGTGTCAGGCTTTTGAGCCTCATGAACCCCATGTTATATTTGTTGAATACGACATGTACTTATGCTCGCTTTATTGTTTTTTTCAAATATTTAGATAAAAATCCTGGATGGATACCAGATTGCTAGAGTTTGGAGGAATTAGGCTTGTGATCAACCAGTCAGTTGTCCCTATGGATTTGGAGTCTTTGCCTGAAGATCGGAGTTGTCTTTTCACTGTCTATACTCTGAGGTTATATTCTTTATACTAATACACTATATATTCAAGCATTGTCTATTGATAATACTCTTATTTATAGGTATATATGAGATTTGACTTTCTGGGCTCACATATGGAGTGTATCTGATTTTGTCCTTAAAACTTGGTGCTACAAAGTGGTATCAGAGCAATGCTGACTGTATGACGCGAGCTTAGTAGAAACTGGCCATTTTAAGATTTAGAAGTTGTTACAAAAACCCTTGCTTTATGAACATTGATATTTTCTTCTCTACTATATTTGTACCCTTGTTATTCATCTCTATCTTGGCGCTTATTTTGAAGTCTTTGTTCTCATCTTCACTCATTGATTTGATATACTTTTAGAACTATCCCTTATCATCTTCTTGCATAATCTAAAGATGAGTCTTAGGATTGTTACCCCAGTATAATGAGAACGATAATATCGCAAATTAGTGTCGGTGCGGGACCCACAAGATACCCCGCAAGAGAGAGAGAGAAGATCTAGTTCAACTAGGATTCTTCCCATGTAATCTTAGTAATAGAACTATTAAGTAATCCTACTAGGAAATCTCATTGTAAACCGACTAGGACTCTGGCCTCCTGACTATATAAAGGAGGGCAGGGCTCCTGAAAGAGTGAGAACAATTGTACAACATAACACTTCATAATCAATCCAACATAAAAAGGCAAACGCCGATTTGGGCGTAGGGTCGTTACTCGATCTCGATCGAGGGCTCAAACCAGAGATAAATCGATCGTCTCTTGCGTTTACCATCGAAGTTCACGTGATCTGTGAAAGCTCGAGCGATCTGCGCCACGGTACCCACAGTGGCAAAGCTATCGATGTGTAAAACATCGACAATGGAAGAATATACCATCACAAAGACAACCCGTGAACAAAAAGTATTTACACTCAACCACCACCATACAACTACATCGTGACAAAGAGCAGACTATCAAAGAATACGCCAAGACCTCGCATCCGAAGTTCTTCCCGAACAAAACAACACGATATCGCTCGGGGGCTCGGCCGACATCACGACTTAATCAACACTAAGCTAGGGAATTCGGCCCTCATTTCAACAACTCCCGGGGCTCGTAACCAAAGACAAAAGACAAAAAGTACAAGAAACTCAAGACTACAACGACAACGACGCATCAAGACTCTTTCAACCGACTTCTTTTTCAAAAGAAAAGAACTCGGAGAAAGCACGAGTCATGCGGATACGAGCCCCGTAATTTTTGAAGATTGGGAATCGGACCCTCCAACTTTTGCAAGCAAAAGCAAGAGGCTCAATACATTTCCATAGTGCAATTTTATGAAAATTGCACCCACCAAAAAAGAACCCGGACATAGGCTCGAGAGGTCGCACACCGCGTTCGAGCTGCGTAGGCGTATCGAAACTCGATGGTAAACGCAAGAGACAGCTTGATTTATCTGGTTGAGGCCCTCGATCATAGATCGAGTAACTAATTTTACGTCCAATGTATGCTTGCCTTTTTATGCTGGATTGATTATGAAGTGTTATGTTGTACAATTGTTCTCCTTACTACCTTTTCTCGTGTATCGATCATTGAAAGTGTAGCAGTTTCCGATGGTGTGTCTCCCGTTAGGGTGTAATGGGCAACGTATGTTCTCAATGTCATCATATCTTCTGGGTTTGGAAAACTTCTTTGATTTGTCGGCCATTGCCACGGTATTGTCCGGTCTACGCTTTCTTTCTTGATGTCTACTATTTCGATGATTTTGCCTATCTAGGTTGTCTTGGTTGCTTCTATCCGGAACCTTTCGTGTTTTTTTCTTCTCGCAGTAATCATTTTTTCTCTTTGCTCGTCTTCAATTCTTCATTGTTTCTCGGATTTTCTTTGCGAAGTCTTGAAATTGCCACCTAGCCATGATTTCGTGAGAGAAAGCTTCACTACTTCTCGCTCGGTGATGTCATGCACTTGAGCCCGTAGTTCACCGAATCGCCGATAGTAATTTCCCTCGAGACTTTCGCCCCTTTTGCTTGAGTCCTTTCAGTTCGGCATGAGTGATCGGTGTGTGATGATACCCGCGAATTTTCACAGAAAAGCTCTTTGCAAGTCTTCCCAAGTTCGATCGATCCCGGTTCAATTTATCGAACCATTGGAGGGGCATCGCCTCCAGTGCCATGGGAAAGAACAAGGTTTTGATATCATCGTCTCCTCCGGCTAGTTCAATTGATTGTGAATATATTCTCGAGCCATTGTCTTGGTTCGGTTTTGCCATCATACTTGGAGTGATTAGACGATTTGAATTTGTGAGAGTAATCGATGCGATGCCAACTTGCTTTGCAAAGCAGGGAATCTATCATGCGTTCGGCTTCCTTGAATTCGGATTCGGCTCCTTCTTACGGCAGAAGTGTTGTTTTGATGGGAATAATTCTGCGAGGATGTCTGGTAGGCCCTCTACTCTGGTCTTCCTTGGTTGTTCAAATTGATGGCCTCCGACTATGTTCCCTCCTACTTTCTCCGTTATGGCTTCCGCTTTGGTCCAAGTCTTTCAAAGTGGACTTCCTTTGATTTTGATCTTCTTGCTGCGGGTTGTTGATTTGGCGTGTAGTCTTGATCGGTTCTCTCTTCATGCGTTCTTGGGATCGTTGGCCGGAGCAAGTCCTGGAGCTGTTCAGTACTTCTCTCTCGTGATGTGAAGTTGCCTGAGTTCTTCTAATGCTTCTCGAATCTTATCGTAGGCGTTACTCAGCATGCGTCTCTCTTGACCCTCTTGTTGTAATTTTCTTTTGTCGTATTCAGCCAATTCTCGACTTCGTATCGGTGCAGGGCTTCTCTCTGTTTGTCGGCGTGGTCTCAAGCGCCCTTGTTTCAACTTGTTTTCCTTTCTCTAGCCTCTGTCTCCGACTCTCGGTTTCTCCATCGTAGTCCACGAGCAAAGGGTGATATGTTGGATTCGATTCATCGATGACTGACATCGGGTGCTTCTAGGGGAGTTTAATGGTGACCAGGGGACGCCACGAACCATGAGCACTTCCCGTGCGTGAGCCATTCCGTTATTGTTGTTAGTTTTCATCTTTACAGTTTCCGGAGTTCTTCGATGACTTCGATATCGCCTCGGCGTCGTGGATTGAGTCTCCCCTCTTGGTAAGGTAGAATATTTTACATTGTTGTTGTGCCGACTAGTTGGGTTCCATATCCTCGAGAACGGATCTTGGCGATGGATGATCTGATCTTGCGATGTTATCGTTAGTACGAGACCCTCCGAGCTCTGACTGATGGTATCCCAAGTGTTGATTTGAAAGACCTTTCAAAGCTGTCCCTCGATAGGATTTTGTCGTGTTATTTAGTCGAAGCCCAAATGGAAAAGAACTGTACCTTTTGAGAAGAATTCGAGGGTAATCCGAGTTGTTTTAAGCTTATGCTCGAATCTTGCCAAAGGAACTCGACTTCTTGAAAGCACTTTAATAGGACTTCATCTCTCTGACACGGAGCTTGGAATTCCGTGCCTGATGCGTGTAGCCGTGGAATCTTATTCGAATCGGTATTATGGGTCACATGAATCTTCTCGTGGTGAGCTGATCCGTCATAGTTGTTCTAAATAGAGGATTCTTCATGATGATCCGGATCTTTGAGGAGATGGCTTTGAAGCTGCCAGAGTTGTCCGGCTTCGCCTTGCATCCACTTGTCAAGATGAAAATCGATCCCGCCAGGGAAGATCAT